>PVIY010017829.1:0-48730 GCA_004026745.1 Myrmecophaga tridactyla
GGGGTCAAGGGGTTGGGTGCAGGTGAGCAGGCATTGGGAGGGGTGGGGTGAGACTTTGCCCTTACACAGGAGAGATGGGTTGGACTGGCACAAGGATGCATGCGGTGGGGTGTAGGGTGGGGACGCAACGGAGGGGGGTTCAGGGCTGGGGTGCTTGGAGCATGGTGGCGGTGGTTGAGTGAGTGGGTTCAGTTGCGTAGGGTGTTGGGAGAGTCATGGGTCACGTGTGGGTTGCGCATTCAAGGAACAAGGCTTGCCTTACTTCTTTGACCCCATCTCCTTCTTGGTGCACTCCTGAGGGTTCCAGGCTTTCATTTGGAAAAAGGCGCATTAGGCAGTTTGCACCAGCTGGATAGTTTCCGGTTCTCTGCATCTCAGTTTTTCAGCTTTTGCAACCAGGGCCTCCCTATGTCATGTAGAAGACCCTCCTAGGCCATTTATGCCCTGGAGTCACTGTCTTGGGTGCCTTCCAGTCCCTTCTCTAGCTGTTCCTTGGAGCAGGTGTGAACTCAACCTATCCTATTACACCATCTTCCTGGCATTCAAAACCTTACAGTTTTATCCTTACTAATAAGCTAGTACAATAAGCATTAGCATCTGTGCTGATTTGAAACTGTTATGTACCCTATATAAAAAGCCATATTCTCTTAATCCATCCTGTGGGATCAGACCTAGTCAAATAACCTTTTGATTAGGTTATTTCCATGGAGATGTGACCCAGCCCATTCAAGGTGGGTCATAATTCCCTTGCTGAAGTATTTTATGAGAGGATAAAAGACAGATGAAACTCAGAGAGCTCAGAGAAGCTAAGAGATGAAATTTGAAGAAAGGCCTCCAGAGGAGAAAGCCATTGAAAGTAATCCAGGAGAGAAGGGACAGCAGGTCACCATATGCCTTCTTATGTGACAGAGGAACCCCAATGCCAGCAGTCTTTCCTCAGAGAAGCTATCTTCCTCCTGATGCCTTCATTTGGGCATTTTCATGACCTTAGAACTGTAAATTTGTAACTTACTAAATCCCCATTGACAAAGCCAACCCATTTCTTGTATATTGCATTCTGGCAGCTTTACCAAACAGAAACAACATCCATCGTTGCAATAATGTCATCTTTGGAGGTTCTGGGGTTTCTGATAACACACTGAATGATTCCAAAGTATTATATTTTCCCTTATGTTTTTTATAATTTTCTTTTCCACCCCTACTGATCTTTACTGCCTGTGTTCTGAAGTGTGTACCAAGTAGGAATGTGCCCTAGGAGTATGAAAATAGGAAGGGGGAGCCTAAGAAAAAAGAAAATCCCAGTTTGTAATTTATTTTATACATGACTCTGTCAGAGCAGGACTCCCTTACCCATAAATGGTGAAGTTACAGTCTCTTTGAAAGCTCTTTGTTGCTTAGAGACATTTTAAAATCTCTGTTGAGTTTTGACAAAATTTCATAGAATTTATGTAAATTGAAGTTTAAGCATTCATTAAATGGAGAAGTGCAGTGTGATGGTAAATATTGACATAGATGGCAATTCCCTGTGCAGCTGAGTACAACTGTACCTGTAACCATCCAACAGTGTCAAGATGACATGACTCACCTTCTGGTGAGAACTGATTATTTTCTGGAGCTGGAGAAAAATATTTATGGCTATTTCAGAAAAGAGGGGGCAATGCATACTGCTTAGCTCTCAAAGCTGTACTATGATTATCATTGGAAGGAAACAGAAAGGAGTTCAATTTAGGAAAAAAGTTATTTGGTTAGGGACAGAAATATTCTTTGTCATGTAAATGTAGAGATGAAAATGTGGGAAGAGAAGGAAGCTGAGAAAGCAGGCAGAATTACATAACCTGCATTGCAGTTGAAGAAGTTGAGACTCAAAAAGGTAGGGAGATATTACACGTAGGCAGTGCTGGCAATGAGGCAGTCAATCCTAGGCAATATGCCAGAGCATTTCCTTTTTTTATCAGTTCTATGATATAGATGCTACTGTTGTTCTGGCTTTACAAATAAGCAAACTATGGCTGGATTGTTTACATCCTTGCAAAGACTATTCAGTGAGTAATTGATGAGGCTGGGACTCAAATTAGATCCCCTGACTCCACAGAAGAGGGGAGTCAATTATTGGGTATGGGACAGAGGGTCATATCACCCATGCTTATAAACCTGGAAGTAAGTAATTCTTATGGTGAACACAACTCACATACCTCTGCCCTATTGCTCTTACAGGGTCCAAGCTTTGCATAGATTCCATACTGGAAGTGCATCTTACCACCCGCTAGGGCCTGGAGAGTCAGGCTCCAAGCAGCAGAAGCAGCCCCCCATGTCCGAAGCACCAAGACTCTGCCAGAGGTTCTCCATCTTCAGTTCTTCATAATGCCTGTCACCTGATTTGTCTCTTCTCTGGGGAAAATGTTTCTGTGGTCTGGCCTAGGGATCACCTCTTTCATTTTCACACGAGGAGCCTATTGCTATTGGCAGAAATACTCAGTGCTACTTTATCTTTTTATTATTTGGCACACTGAATCCAAGATCTTCTAAGCAAGGTCAGAGTTTCCTCATTTCAGAGCCACATGCTCTGGAGAAAATATTTGCATGTTCTGGCCTGATTCATTAGAAAAGAAAACCAATATCTGTTGGATGACTTCTATGGGATGTGTCCTGTAATGCCTTGACTTATATGCCAAATTAAAAAAGGAAAATGACAGTGTAGCTGTCCAAATGGAATAAATACACAGACTTGCTACTTAATATTGTGTTTTGATGTTCAAGAGCAGGGGTCCACAAACTGAGGTCAAATCTGCTGTGCCACCTGTTTATGTGTGGTCTGCAAGTTAAGAATGGCTTTTACCTTTTTAAATGCTGGAAAATATGAACATACTTTGAAACATGCAAAAATTGTATGAAATTCCAATTTTAGTGTCCGTAAATAAGGCTTTTTTTAACTTAGCCACACTCATTTTTCACAACTTCTTTATCCACTGTCTATGTGTGCTTTTGCACTACAACTGCAGATCTAAGTGGTTGTAACAGAGGCCATCTGCCTTCAAAGTCTAAATATTTACCATTGAGCCATTAAAAAGCTTTCCAACCCCTATTCAGGAGGGTTGGTGAAGCATAATTTTTTAAAGGAATCCTTGAGTTAGTTAAAAACCATTGGTACCAAGCTGACAAGTGTATGTCTTGGTTAGAAGAACGTGCCAACTTTTTTGTTTTGAGAATGCTGCTAAAGATATCTGATTCACCACCACCCCCTTCCAACAACTAACTGTTACCTGGCAACCTCAGAATGTCCTGCTATGTGTATAGAGATTCCTTCCAAATCTCTAACACTGATTTTGTAACTTTTGATGCTGCAGCTTTTGGTGTGTGCAATCAGGTAATAATAACTTGAACAACTGAGTCTGAGCACTCATTCAGTAACAGCTACTGAAAGATGCATTCTGATTTCAGGACTAAATTTAGGTTACATTAAACATTAAATTAAATATTAAAATGTCAAAAAAAGTATATTGAGACAACATAAATGAAACAACACAGAAAGCTATTTGCTACAAATTGCAGAACTTTTTTATTTTAATGCAATTTTATTGATACATATGTTCACATTCCATGTAATCATTCAAAATGTGTAATCAATGGCTTACAGCAGCATCATAGAGCTGTGCACTCATCATCACAATCAACTTTTTTTCCTTTTTTGTGAAAAATAACACATACACAAAAAAGTGATAAATCTCAAAGCACACTGCAACAATTAGTCATAGAACAGAGTTCACAGTTTGGTATGTGTCACAATTCCACAAATTTAGGTTTTTAATACTACCTGCTTCAACACACTTTGGAGACTAAAAGAAATATCAATATAATGATTCAGCCATCACATTTGTTTGTTAAACCCTACCTTCTCTGTATAACTCCACCATCTCTTTTGACCTTTTTCCTACTCTTTAGGACTATTTGGGCTATACCCATTCTAAATTTTTCATGCTGGAAGGGGCTGTCTATGATATGGGATGGGGGATGGAAAAATAATTGGTGTTCTGGAGAGGCTGGCTCCTCTGCATTTCAGGACTTATTTGTTCTAGGAACACATCTGAAGGTTGTAGGAACCTTTGTAGAGTCTCAGATAAAGCCCTAGGTATTTTTTAGGATTGGCAGGAATGGTTTTGGTTGGGGTTTAGGAAACTATGATAGGCAGCAATGTCTAGCTGAAGCTTGCATAAGAGTAGCTTCCAGAGTAGCCTTTCAATCCTGTTTGCACACGCTTAGCTCCGATACCTTATTTGTAACTCTTCTTTCCCCCCTTTTGGTCAGGATGGCATCAAGAGAAGAAAAAGGAGATTTTAGAAATTTGACCTATAATGTATCTAATTGATCCGAAAATGTCTGGAGTCACAGGTCTCCCAGGTTGTGACAATCCAAGATGACCCTTCTCGGTTTTAACAAGTGAGTATGAGTGTTGAATCACTCATTTCTTTTAGCCACCAGTATCTTAGAGCAGTTAGAAATAAAAACCTAAAATTGTGGAATTGTAACCCATACGAAACTCTGAAATCTGTTTTACAACTAATTGTTGCGATGTACTTTGAAATTTATTGCTTTTATGTATATATGTTATTTTAAAAGAAAGAAGAATATAAAAGAGAACATAGGATTCAACAAATGAGTATGACTGCAAAATCATTATACTGATATTTCTGTTGGTCTCCAGTATCTTGGAGCAGCTAGAAGAAAAAACAAAAAATCATAGCATTATAACCCATTCCAAACTTTAAAATCTGTTCTATAATTACTTGTTAAAACATACAAGGAGGGTGGGCCATGGTGGCTCAGCAGACAAGAATGCTCACCTGCCATGCCAAAGGATCCAGGTTCGATTCCTGGTGCCTGCCTATGTAAAAAAAAAAACGTACAAGGAAATGTATTGCTTTTTGTATATATGTTATATTTCATAATAAAAAATGTTAATAAATAAAATGACCCTTCATATCTCCATGTATAAGTGTCCTTGCAAATGCAGCATTCACCCAGGAACAAATAAATAACAGCTCTTTTACATAAATTTAACAAAGAACACTGATGAAAGAATATGGCTACCTTACTCCATCTTAATTATAGCATTGACTGTGACAGTCTCCCTAAAACAAAAACAAAAAAAAGAAGAAGAATTATCTCGTTGGATAAAGGAAATGTAAGAGGTGTAGAAGAATGTATTTTCCATCAATGGTTTTTAGGTAAGAGACGAAAAGGAACAGAGTATGGAAAGTTTGGATTGCTTTTATTGATGGAATAAACTTCTGGTCTGGGCATATTTAAAAATATTTTCCCCCTCAAATTGATTTCTCAACATAGTTTAATATTACTCTGTTGAAATATTATCCTTGCTACTTTTATGAATATGAATGAATATATCAGTCTGCTGCAGATAAACTTTCTTATTGGTAAACATAGAAGGAGAAATTAATGCCAGTTTACCTTTCAAGATATAATTTGCTTTGAGTGTGATGAGGAGAATGAGTTATAATCCTGATGTGAATATAAGATTTTAATCTTAGTAGTAATAAATTTGATAACAACAGATAAAAATGGCAGGGTAATTTATTGCAATATTTATTTTCCTTGTGATTTCTGCTCTCTCCATATTGGCTTCCTTCATACAAAAGATTGCTTTTGCTTCCTTCATACAAAGATTCCTGAAAGATGGAAAGAAGACATGTCATAAGATGGGTGGAGAGAGCAAGTGATTTACCTGTCTATGGACGGTAAGCTGCCTGTGATCCCAGGGCGGCTCTGTGTAGCACCATCCTTCCAGGTGTCACCCAGACCTCAAAGGAATAGAGAAAAGAGAGCCTAGGGAGGTGGCACTCTGAGCCCTGGAGTCCCCAACTTAACAGGTGGTCTTAGCATGGTCCTGGCATGGTCCCATTTTAGCATAATCTGTGAGATGCCCCAGAAAGAGAGCAGCTGGATATGGGGGGACCACCGTGGGAATGGAAAACAAGGATACAAGCAGTGACAATAATCAACTGGTTATTAGAGACATGGTCACTTTTTGGCACCCACAGGTATCTTTTCATAAGTAGTGCAATTCTGGGACCCCAATAATGGTTGAGTGGAATGTTTACGATTCTGGAGGGGTGAGCCCTCTGGGTCAGGATTAAATTGATTAAAATTTTTCTACATTTGAGTTCATATCTGGAGAGCCATATTGCCACTAAATGGACAAAGCATTGTGAACTTCTCAGTTGCATGACAATGATATTAAGTCCATAAAGAAGCCATGCATACCATCTAGAAAGGGAAAACCCTGACAGGGAATAGTGTATTTATATGATCCTAAGATCAATATTAATAGTCATGTTTATCCTACTTATTTATCAAAATGTGAAACTCAGATGGTACAAGGAGAAGGAGAACTATATTTATTGAGTCCTTATTGCATGTCTCACGCCATTCAAGACACTGCAATTGTAATTGAAGCTCAACATGACCCTGCTGACAAAAGGAAGAAGATGTCCTATCAAGTTCTGTACCTGGCTTGTGTCCTTTACATAAATTAACCTTTTAAAAGACAAGTAAAAACCTCACCAGGTAAGTATTATAAACTCGTTTAAAGAAAAGGAAAGTGGCTCGTAGATGTTTGGCATCTTGCTCAAGTTCTCACATTTAGCAAGTAAGAGCAGAGGCCTTAGTTTAAATCCAGCCCTACCTGACTCTACCATACTACACATATGGAGGGTTGATTCCTCAGGACAGCAAAAAGAAAGCTCACGACGGTATAATAATATTTAACAAGAGTCTTTGTCTTTCTTTTCTTTTGGCTTTTTTGCCTTGTGAAAGAAATTAATGACAAGAAAATAAGTGAGTACCAGGGATTTTATTCTTCAATAATTTCTAATTTCTAAGGAGCGGAAGAGATTCAGCACAATCTCTTGAATATCATATGTGCTCCTGATGTCCTATGGAATGAGTCATTTATATTGCTTGTGGTTCTTCTGAGGTATTGCATAAATCTGAATTGCCTTCTGACTCTTTAAAATTATTTGCTTTTTCAGGGCCACTGGAACATATAGGGCACTTCTAATTCGAACACTGACAATTGGTGATATAGTGTATGTAGGCTACTCTCAGTAAATTAGATCATTCAGTTTGATGGACTGCTTAATTTCCTATTATTAATAAATGTGAATTAAAATAAATTGAAGACCTCTATTTTGCCAACAAGTAAAGATCTTGGAAGCTTGTGTTCAGGTTACAATGATGGGTCTTCTATGGAATTAAATCCATATGAAACTAAGTTAGTAACTCTAGCTGTATACGTAACAGGAAGAGAAATTAAGCATTTAATGAAAAAATCTCTTTGTTAGGTCATAGCAAGGACTAAAACTATTGAATTCTCATTTGCACTAAAAGAATATATTGAAATCTTTGCAGTTAGACATTAAGCCAATTTAACAAATATTTCTTAAACACATACTTTGTGTTTAACATTAAATCAGAAGCAGTATACCATATGACTATCAGTCACAATTTTCCATGATCCTATGGCCATTATGAATTGCTAATTTAGAATGCATATTAAATGTTTCAAATACATACATAAATAGCCCAATCTAGAACTAAGTTAACAGTTACTTTAAATTAACTTTAAAAAATTTCTCAGGGAATTAGTAAGGCATGTTAACAAGAAGCAATAAAGGTTCACCTAGCATTAGTAAACATTAGGAGACAATTTTAATCTTAAGATAATATATCAATGTGCTATCTAAGCACACTGTTTAAATATATCTACAATCTGGTATTTTTAGGCTTAAGTAAATCATAAATTCTTAGAGTTGTAAAAGATACCAGCATTAGAGTCATGAACCTCAAATCTGAAATTTAATTGTAAAACGTGTGGACTTTCATTCAAACAATCTAGATTTCCCTGGTACTATAAGGTGAGAGAAATTTCCACTGGGGTCTCCATATACTGGTCAATATGACATCAGGATTAGCATAATGGATGCTATCACAAATATTATATCACTTTTCTTATATTTCTAAATGAAGATCAGTGATATGATAATCCAGTCCTTGCTTGAGGTTACCAAGTGAAAATCTCAGGCATAACTAGAGCAATTTCAGAGGCAGGAAAAATCGCTGCCTTCTCTAAGCAGTTTCTCCCGCTGTCAAATTATAATTACCAGAGAGTTATTTCCTTATGTGGAGTTGAACCTGGCCTCCTGCAACATTTATTCATTGGTTTTATTTTTACCCACTTGAGTCCCAGGTAATAAATTGACATGACTCTTTTACATAACCACATGTCAAGTCTTGGGATGGCTACATGTTCCCCCTAAGAAGTGTCATTGCTTTATGCCTCTGAAAAGCCAGACATCCATATGCATTGTTTAACCATCCATTTCAGTGGAGAAATGTGTTGAAATTAAATGGAAGCCGTGGAACTAAAAGTTTAATTTGTTGATGTGTAGCTCTTTTCAAATTTCAACTGTAATATTCAACACCACTGGTCGTATTTTGGGGGAAAAGCATTAAAAATTATTGGTTTGAACTGCATGAAAAAGTGGAAAGAAGAATTCCATTATCCTTTCCAGATATTCCAGTAGGATGAATTTCCGAAGGTGGCAAATTCTGTGAGGGAACAGTCTCTTCCAAGTTTTTTTTTGTATTTATCATGCAAAACACAGTTTGATATCCTTGCATGAATTAAATTTTGATTTACTTCTTTGACTAACAAAAGACTAGGACTAATATATCCCACAACTTTGTGAAGAGCAGCTGGTCTCCCAAAGTCTTAATTGTTAAAGTTTTAGAAAGCTAGGGTAGTGTTACATAGGAATAGAAGATTCATAGACCAGTGGAGATTCATTTGAGCAGAATTCTTATCCAGTCCTGATGTGATAGTAAATTATGGATTGTCACTGCTTTAACTCAAACACATTTTGTTTTGTTTACTTTTGCTCTCTATTGCACTTTAATGATTTCAAGAACACAGATCTCTAGGTTATTGGTGCTGGACAACAAGAAAGAGTTCAGTGGAATAGGAGAAAACACAACCAATAAAAATGTACAGGAAAAATACCATCAAGAAAAAAAATCACTCTGACAATATGAACTTACAAGACCATGCACCAACAGCAATGAGAGTATAAGGTGTAAAAGGAAAGGGAAAGGAACTGCAGTTTGATATTTCAAAGATTAGTGGAAGTTATTCACCACCAACATTTCTTACAAAAAACTCACAAAGGCTCAGGGGTGAGAGAAAGATAATTATACAAAGCTCATCCTTATCAGTCAGAGTTGCAGCTGGAAAGAGATGGCATATTCTAAAGGAGGCAATTGGGGAAAATTTAATGTAGAAATTGTTTAAGAAGGTGTGATCAAGATTAAGGGAAATCAACAAGGGATATGTTGTCCTGGTTATCATACTTGAAGGAGAGAGGGAAGAGAGGCAGAGAGAACTCTGACAAGGGAGTGGTCATAGAATTAGGCTTCTGGACAGGAGCTGTAGACAGCAGCCAATCCTTCAGCATGGAAGGGAAAGAGTGAGGGATAGAAATAATCTCCTTCTAGTCAGCCCCAGAGAACCTCTTTTGTTGCTCAGATCTGGCCTCTCTCTCTAAGCCAACTCAGCAGATGAACTCACTGCCCTCCGTCCTTTGTGGGCATGACTCCCAGGGGTGTAAATCTCCCTGGCAATGTGGAAAAATACTCGGGATAAATGGGGACCTGGCATCAAGGCATTGAGAAAAGTTTCTTGACCAAAAGTGGGGAGAGATAAATGAGACTAAATAAAGTTTCAGAGGTTGAGAGATTTCAAACAGAGTTGAGAAGTTATCCTGGAGGTTATTCTTATGTATTATATAGAGATCCCTTTTTATGTTTATGGTGTATTGGGCTGGCTGGAGGGAAGTATCTGAAACTATTGAGCTGTGTTCCAGTAGCCTTGATTCTTGAAGATGATTTTATAAAGATATAACTTTTCCAGTGTGACTGTGTGATTGTGAAAATCTTGTGTCTGATGTCCCTTTTATCCAGGGTATGGACAGATGAGTAAAAAAAAAATATGGATAAAAAAGTAAA
This sequence comes from Myrmecophaga tridactyla, assembly GCA_004026745.1. Lineage (NCBI taxonomy): Eukaryota > Metazoa > Chordata > Mammalia > Pilosa > Myrmecophagidae > Myrmecophaga > Myrmecophaga tridactyla. The sequence goes on from PVIY010017829.1 coordinate 10,075, forward strand.
TAAATAATAGGGGGGTCAAGGGGTAAAAATGAATTGAGTAGATGGAAATACTAGTGGCCAATGAAAGGGAGGGGTAAGGGGTATGATATGTATGAGTTTTTCTTTTTTCTTTTTGCTTCTTTTTCTGGAGTGATGCAAATGTTCTAAAAAATGATCATAGTGATGAATACAAAATTATGTGATGATATTGTGAGCCACTGATTCTACACCATGTATGGATTGTATATGTGTGAAGATTTGTCAATAAAGTTTTTTTTAAGAAGAAACACCTTCTTTCTGCTTTCTCGTCTTGTTTTCTGACTAGTTTAAGTCAAACTCAATTTAAAGTCAAGTGACGAAAGCCTTCCACAAAGGTCTGGGGGCACAGAGAAGGATACAGAATTGTGGAGAGTGGATTTGGAGAGGCAAATGGAAAATGCGTAGCATGCCCTCTTTTTAAAAAATGGGGGTCCTACCATTCCACGGATCCTTTATGTATAATTTGTAAGGCAGTATACAGCTAGAATAAGTTTTAAATAAATGACCTATAAGAAGAACATAACTTTAAGAGCATAATTTTATGTCAGCATAATCACATTTCATTTTGGGGAAATGTTAATTGTAAATTAAAAGATAGATTACACATCTACCTAATTTAGCAGGCATTTGAAATATTCAGATTCACTTTAACCAATTAAATTTATTATTCATGTGCTTTGATTAAAAAATGAGATAACTCGAGGGACTTCTGGGAAGATGGCCAAATAGACTAGCTCAAGATCAGCCCTGCTCTACGGAAAAGGGACAGGAGGATGAGTGAGGGAAGTGTGGCTGACCTGGGAGAGCCTTCTGTACCACATAGGGTGGTGCTAGTTGCAGAGGCTGAGGAATTCAGTGGTAGAAAGCTGGAGACTGGCGTGGAGGCACAGAGCCTGCGGGAGTGTATGGATAGGAGCCAGGCACTAGGAAGTAAGCCAGGCCATGTCCCTTGGGCACGTTACCCTCACCAGCACAGCCCTGTGACTGGCGACTCACCCCACATTCCATGCACCTGAACCCCATCACCCACTCCTATTCCCCATGGTCCAGGCACCCCCAACCTATCAGCTCCCAGTACATGTACCTGCCCCACACCTCCACCCCAAGCACAGCCCAACCCACCTCTCTTGCACCCTTCCTGAGCATTACCACCTCCTCCCTGTTCTCTGCAGGCTGTTGCCAGGGCATAAAGGCTGTGGGCACTAACCTCCATACCCAGACTACCCCTGACCCCTGCCCAGAGTGCCATACAGTCCTCACCCCACCCCCTTGAGCTCAGCACATCAGGTTATGGCATTCCTAGACCCACACATATGCACAGGACCCCAATCATGTCATTCAGCTCTGGGACTCTCAGTTTACAGCAGTCCTAGAACTGCAAATGCACATGGCACTCAGCCACTCTTCCTAGCTGAAAAACTGCTGACCTGTACAGCTGGGTCACATCTGCCCACAGTCCATGAAGGCATAACACTGACCTGCTGCCACAACACTATGGATGTGCACAAAGGGCCCCATGCCTTAGATTAGCATACACCATGGTTATGCCCCTCAGACTGGTGCACCCACACAGCTATGTCCTCCCTGGCCACTGGGCACCCACATTCACAAACACCAGCTTAACCTCCCCAATCTGTGCCTATACATGCCCTGAAACAAATCACTACACCGAATGCCCCACCCCCTACCCTGCTTCCTGCTGTACATCCATCCTGCAAACATAAGGCCTTAGACTACTAAAAGAAATCAACTCCCAAAGTAAATCAATCAAGATATTTACATGCCACAAAGACAGCAGAAGATCACTAAGCATATCACAATGCAGACAGATATGGCCCTGCCTAATGATCAAATTAAAACACCAGAGGAGATGCAGATATTGGAACAACAAATCAAAGATGTTTATACACTTCTACTGATAAAATAACTGGGATGGCAAATGACATAAAGGAGATCAAGAAGACAGTAGAAGAGGATAAAGAGGAATTTGAAAGAATAAATAGAAAATAACAAATATTACAGAGATTAAAGACTCTGTTGGGGTTAAAGTGATTCAGAGTATAGGGGTAAGGAAGTCAGTGTGTATATTTTAGAACCACACATACTCTTTGAGACTAATGGAAGAAAGGTTTATTTGATATGGAACTAAATTTTCTGTAGTGCATAATCTACCTCGATGTACTTGTATGGCTCATTTGAACAATTGAAGCACAAGGAGCCCAAAATAAAAAAGAGGTCCTTTAATCCTGTATAGATTATTGTAATGCCTGGATACATCCTAGACTATATTAAGCAAAAAATAAAAAAGTATTGGCAAAGTCCCCTGAGGGATGGAAGAAATAATATGAAGATATCAAACCTTACCATCAGGGAATCCCCTGATACTGTGTTAAACTTTAGGGATGCCCAAATCAATAGGCCAAGCCCTCAATCATGAGGTTTACTCTTCTGATGCTTATGTAGGTAGCAGAGAAGCTTAGAATAACTATAGGAATGCCTAAGAGTTAATTCTGTAGGACCTCTTTTGGTGCTCAGAGGTGGCCTCACTTTTTCCATGCCCAACTCTGCAAGTGAAATCATTGCCCTCCCCACTACATGGGACATGTCTTCCAGGGGTGGAAGTCTCCCTGACAATGTGGGAAATAACTCCCAGGGGTGAATCCAGCCCTGGCACCACGGGATCGATAATTCCATCCTGACCAAAAGGGGGAAAATAAGTGTAACCGATAAAGTATCTGTGGCAGAGAGAGTTCAAATAGACTTGAGAGGCTACTCTGGAGGTTGCTCTTACACAAGCTTTGGATAGAACTTGCTACCTATCATAACCTGCCAACCCCCAACCAGGATGATTCCAGCCAATCCTAAAGAACACCTAGGGCAATATATAAGATTCCACAAGGGTTCCATGCACTAGACTAACTTTCCAGAAACCTATAACCTCCAGATGAGTCCCTGGTCCAGATAAGTCCTGAAACCTAGCCCAGCCTCTCCAGAACATCAGATAGTTCCATCTTCCTACCCCATATTAGCGACAGACCCTTCTAATATGAAAAATTTAGAATGGACATAGCCCGAACACCCCTAAAGAGAGGAATGGAAAGATCAAAAGCGATGTTACTAGAGTTATTCAGAGAAGATAGGATTTAGCAAATGAATATGATTGCTGAATCATTAAATTGATATCTCTTTTAGTCTCCAGTATTTTAGAGCAGCTAGAAGTTAAAGCCTAAAATTGTGGAATTGTAACCCATGTCAAACTCTGAAATATGTTGTACAACTAATTGTGGTGCCATGCTTTGAAATTTACAGCTTGTTTGTATATATGTTATTCTTCACAAAAAAAGAAGGAAAAAAGTCGATTGTGATGATAAAAGAATATTTAAGCCTTCTAGCCTCCTATATTCTGGAGCAGCTAGAAGGGAAAATCTGAGAGGATTGTATGGTAGCCCATGACAAACTCTGGGATCTGTCCTGTAACTACTTGTTGAAGAGTGCTTTGAAAACTATTATTTTTTCCTTTGCTTTGTTTATCTGTTATACGATACAATAAAAAAATTTTTTTAATGAGCTAACTCAACAAAGACTAAATTTTTCTTGTTTATAGTATTGTAAGAAAGTTATCTTCCTTTGAGATACTTTTTTTGCCAAAATAAATCTTTCGCATTGGTTTATTTGTTATTTAATAAAGTCCATTTTTTTTCCTCCTACCTTGACAGCCATACTGTTAACATTTTTCTTTTTTTCCTGGGAGTCTGGTGAATAAGCAAATGAATCATGAAGCAATGTGTACCTAGCAATAAAGAAAGAAGGTCAGATAAGAGGAAAGAGATATCGATAGAGAAAGAGAGAGAGGAAATGATTCTCCTATTGCATGTCAGAAATATAATAAAAGAGTCTGAAACAGTATCTCTACCTAAGCCAACCCCTCATTTAGCCTTCCCCCATTTTAATCATGGTAGCACACTCCTATTTACTCAGGCCTGAAAACCTAGGAGTTATCTGTGTTCATCTCTTGCCCTCATACTCCATACCCAGTCCATCAAAAAGTCCTTTGGCTCTTCAGCCAAAGCATACCGTGAATATGATCCCTTCCTACCATTTCTGCTCTTACAATCTTTGGGTAAACCGCAATTACTTATCACTTGGACTTACCTTTGCCTTTGTCTCATTAAATTCTATTTTCCTCTAAAATAGCCACTGAACACTCTCTGTCACCAAGTCTTTCATTTTTGATATATTATCATACAATCATTATCAAAGATCAGGGCTACTGAATTATAGCTCAACAACTTCATGTCCTTCTTTCTGGGTATTTTAAAACACTAGACACTAAAAAGAGTCAGTAATCACAGTCATTTGTTAAATCCAATTTTTTTCAGTTAAACCTCCTCCCTCTCATTTGATCTTTCTCTCAATCTTCAGGGATATCTGTGCAATGACCATTTTAACTTCTTAGTGCTGGAAATGGGTGTTGACCTTATGGGGTAGAGGAATGAAACTGGTTGACATTCTTGGAGAGACTGGTACCTCTGGGTTTCAGGGCCTATCTGGCATAGGAACAATCTGGAGGGCTTAGGTTTCTGAGAAAGTAAAACTTATTAAGGAAAACCTTTATAGAGACTTAGATTAAGCCCAGGGCACTCCCTAGGGTTTTCAGGGATTCAACTGGTTTCCCCCAACAAGTCTTCATATGGCTACCTGCCTTCATTGCATTACTCATATCTCACCTCAATTGTTACTTTTTCAAAGAAATCTCCTTACTCACTCTCTATAAAATAACATGAGTAACACCATCAATCATTTCCCCAAGTCATTCACTCTTCCGTTGCTTTGTTCCATTTTTCATAGAGTGAACTCAAAGTTCCTATCTAATTGGAAATTATTTATATGCTCTACTTATCCTCTGCTTAAATTAAAAATTTTCCTCTCTGCTTCTAGACATCAACTTTCCCTCTTGACAGTGAGAAGTCATTAAGGCATTCTCTAGTGATTACTCGTAAGTCTGAACTGTGAGTTACCTTGTCCAAGACTGATTTTCTATTGATTGCCCTCCTGCAAAGTTCCATGGAAACTAGCCATGGCCAAGTATTAAGACGGTCAATGCTGACAAGATGATAAATTGGTGAATTATGTCACATCTCTGCCACATTGTATCAGCTACAGTTACCAGACTTGGAACTTGGTGCCCTGATCATGCCAGGGGAGGGGCTGCTGCTTTCTTAGTCATGCAGCTGCATAGCTCTTCATTCTGATTTTATGTTTCTACCTTAAACTCTCACTCCCATCTCTGCTCTGAACACATGTGAACTGCATATCTGCACACCTGTGCTGTTGTGAGATGACAAATTTTCCCAATAAATCCTAGGTGTATTTTTTTGTAACTCCACCTTGTTTATTTGACAAGATCCTTTAGTATAATTAAGACACAATATTACATATAAAGATTTTGTAGTCACTCTACATGGCATTCACCTTTATATTAAATTTTTTATTTATTTGTTTGGTATTTAAAAAAATTTTTAAATGTCTGATTATAGTGTGATATAGGGCAGCTAAAGACATTAGAATGTTATCGCTATTCTTAGGGATTAGAACAGTGAATGGGAGCTAATAACTAAAAATATTGCTGAAATAAATGAAAGAATAAAAGGCAATACATGGTAAGGACAAATATTTATGACTTTTCCCCCTTCTTTTCTTTTATGCATATAATTGAAGAAAATGAAATGATGTGTTTTCACTTCCTAGCTGCTAAAACAAATACCATATAATGGGTGGCTTAAAGAATGGGAATGTATTGGTTCATCATTTTGAGGCTAAGAGAAGTAAAAAAATTGAGGCATCAGGGAGGCGATGTTTTCTCCTCAGACAGTGGCATTCCGGGACTGGCAGTTGGCAGTCTTTGGTCCTTGGTTTTTCTGAGGCATAACAAGGTACATGGTGCTGTTTTCTCTTTCAGGTTCCACTGACTTCCAGTTTCTGGCTGATTCTGAGACTTCTCACTCTGACTTTCATTGTGCCTATAAAGGACTTCAGTAACCCCGATTAAAGCCAAACCTGGTTCAGCTGGGCAGCTTCTTAACTGAAGTAACATCTTAAAAAGATCTTATTTACAATAGGTCTCACCCACCAGGATACAGGTCAAGACCAAAAACATGCCCAAAGAAGGGAGAACAATTTAATACACTACTGTGTAGAACAATTTAAAAATTGATAGAGTATATGTTCCCATTTTCAAAAATTCTCTAATATATATATTTTTTGTTTGTTTGTTTTGGTATGCTGTGAAGTGGGGGTCACATTTCTCTCTTTTCCATATGAATATCCAATTATCAAGGCACCATTTTTTGAATGTGTGTGTGTTTTTTGTTTATTTGTTTGGGTGCCTAGACCAGGAATAGAACCCAAGTCTCCCGCATAGCAGGTGAAGATTTGTAACATATTGTTGAGTAAAGAAAGCATACTCAATAACTACACATACAGTAGAATTCCATTAACTTAAAATCGTCACATGTATGTGTATATTTGAAGGATTTTCATCAAAGTTATATTGGGTGGTGGGTTATTTGGTGAGTTTTTCTTTCTTCCTTAAATTTGATTGAAATTATTTGATTTTTTACAATGAATATACAAAATTTTATTTTAAAATAAAGCTATTTACAGAGTTCTACTGATACAGCAGAAAAATTTCTCATGGACCAAACATCTTATAGATAAAAACTACAAATTCTGAACTTAATACACAGAAACAACTGCTAAAAATAAAAAAATAAAAAATGCCAACAAGCTTTTGGAGAGTAACAAAGTATGAAAGAAGGGATCCGCACAGGTTAAATTTGTGGCTTTAGCCTGAGAGAAGGTCATGATTATGATCATGCAAGATGGCTAAAACCTCATTAAAATACCCATCATCTCTCTGACCCAAGAAAGAGTCCAGGGTCTTGATGGCCACTGGAAAGGATGGGTGGATCCAAGACAGGAGAGAGTTAGGGAAACGATAACTTAGGTTCTGTTATAAACTCTCCTGCATTTTTGCCTGATATGAAAAAAATGTATGGGGAAGACAGGCTCAATGCAGCTTGCAGCTAAGGAGCAAAATTGATATTTGAGTTGCTATCCATTGCAGGTGAGAGCAAGTTTGCAATATGAGCCAAATCAAGTTGTTAGTCTGCTAAATGACAAACATCAACACTGATTGGAGAAATATAACAGAATTCAGAGTTTCCCACAACATATTATTCACAATGTCCAGGTTGCATCCAAAATTACTCAAAATATGAAGCACCAAGAAAATGGACTCCATTTCAAGGAAAAAGACAATGAAGAAGAAGATAATCCCAACAAATTAAGATGTTAGAATTATCAGAGAAGGACTTTAAAGTAGGTATTATAATTATGTTCAGTGAAGTAAGGGAGAATATCCTAACAATTAATGAAAAACAGAAAATAGCAGAGAAATAGACAATATTAAAAAAATAAGAAAACATTCATGTATAAAGAAGAAAGACATTACCTTCCTACCTCTGAGCCTTCTCTTTGTAGAATTACTGTTCTAGTTTGCAAGTTGCCAGAACGCAATATACCAAAAACAGAATGGCTTTTAAAAATGGGAGTTTATTAAGTTGCAAGTTTACATTTTCTAAGGCTGTGAAAATGTCCAAATTAAAGCAAGACTGGAGAAATGTCCAACCTGAGGCAGCCAGGGAAAGATAACTTGGTTCCAGAAGGCTGATGATGTTCAGGCTTTCTCTCTCAACTGGAAAGGCACATGGTAAACATGGTGACATCTGCTAGCTTTCTCTCCAGGCTTCTTATTTTATGAAGCTCCCCCAGGAAATTTCCCTTCTTCATTTCCAAAGGTCTCTGGGTGGGTTCTATAGCTTTTTCCAATATGGCTCCAGTAAGAAATCCCACCTTGGATGGATGGAGACACATCTCCATGGATCCCATCTAATCAAAAGTTTCCACTCACAATGGGGTGGGTCACACATCCATGGAAACAATAAAAAATATTCCAGCCAGCAATACTGAATTAGGATTAAGGATATGGCTTTTCTAGAGTCTACAACAGATTCAAACCAGCACAATCACCATGGAATGTTAATAATTGCTTGAAACATTTTGAGCTCGCTCATTGAATTCCTGTTCTAAAACACACAGAAATAGATGGCCAAGAAGCCATAAGCATGCATCCAAAATTTCCCCAGGAGCTGGAGCAATGCCAGAAGTTAAAACTTTCCAAGTGAATGACTCCTCTGCATTCTTAGACCAGCATAACAAGAGACTGATTGCATTGGCAATGGTGGGCTGTTAAATGTATAAAAAGCCTTGAATTCTTTCTTTTTTCTCTTCCAATGTTTCTGCTATGTGGACAAATAAAATGAAGTATGCAAACTATTAAAAAAAACCTGGGAGGAAGATATGTGTCAAATACAGTTTGCTTCTTAACCAATAAATTTACTGTTTTTACCATAAAAACACACAACCAAGTGATAATTCTAGAAATGAAGCATATAATATATTAAATAAAATAATTATTTGGCTGGGAATGAATAACAGAATGGAAACGATGGAACAGAATGGAAATGATGGAAAAATAAGTTTAAAAACACTTTGAAAGTAGATCAATAGAAAGTATCTAATCCAAAAGAGAGAGAAAGAGCAAAACATTTGATAAAAAAGGGGGGCAGAGTTTCAGGGGTCTGTGGGATACTAACAAATTATCTAAAATACATGTAAACCAAGTTCTAGAGTGACAATAGAGAAGGAAGAGACTAAAAAAATATTTGAAGCAATAATTGAAAACGTTTCAAATTTGATGAAAAACAAATTCACAGATTCAAGAACTGCAGTAAACCACAAGCAAAATAAACACAAAGAGCATGATGAGTTGATACCTCATAGCCAAAGGGCCAAAAATCAAAGACAAAGAGAAGTTTTGAAAACTCCCAGAGAATAACAACACGTTACATACAATGCAGTGTTACAATGAATCAAATGACTGCAGACTGCTCTTCAGAAATTTTGGAAGCCAGATGACAGATGGTTAGCATCTTTTAGATTCTGAAAGAAGGAAAAAAATCAGTTGACCTATAATTCCATATCTATTGAAAATATCCTTCGAAAATGAAGTATTAAGAATTAAGACATATTTTGATAAAAGAAAACTAAGAGAACTCATTGCTAACAGATCTGAACTACAATATAAACGCAAATTGCAATGTGAATGCAAATTACAATATAAATACAAATCCCTAAATAAACCATGATCTTTCATGCCGCCATAACTGTGGATGTTCAGTAATTTCCCAAATGTTTATTGAGTGCTTCCTATGGGCCAGGTCCTGTACTAGGATCAGGAAATACATAGTGCCTTTTTCTCAACATCTTGGCCTCCTGGTAAGCATTTATTTTTTAGGTCTCAGCAAAAACACTGCTTAATGGTGAACACTTCTCTGACTGGCTCAGATAATTTATCTTTTCACACCTACATTGAAACTAACTAGTCAACTGGCACAGTATTGTCAGGCAGAGCTTCTAATCGGTTTTGTAGAATGGGGAAGCAATTAAATAAGAATGGGTGCTAAGTATCACCTTTGAGGAAAACTTTCAACTTGAAAGAAAGGCCAAATCATGCAGAGAAAAGAAAAACAGAGATAATAAAGAAAATACAAAAAGTGGGGAAAATAAACTTTGGGGTAAAATTCCTGTAATATTCTCCAAGAAACGGGAGTAGATTCTTACTTCAATGAAGTAAGAATAAGAATTCTTTTTATTTTTAATGATTAAAGAGAAAACAGGGCAAAAGGAAATTAAGATACCATTCCCAAAGCTAAAAAAAAAGTGAAAAAAGCAGGAAAATAAATGTGATTGAAAAAAAATTAGAATGAAAAGAAATGGACACTATGAGCAAAAAAAATAGGAAAAGAGAGAAGTAATCTAGGAGATCCAATAATGGCCATTGAGTTCAAGAAAGAAAGAACAGAGATAATAGAGGTTAAAAAATTATCAAAGAAATACTTTTTAAAAAAATTTCCAGAACCAAGAAGTTCAAAATTGACAAGACTTATTGACTACCTTGCACAACAAAGGAAAAAGAAGAAACACCAAGGAACATTATAACTAATTATTAGTATATGGGGAAATGGGAGAGGAAAAAAAGGTCACATATTAATGAAGAGCAATCATACAAATGATGTAAAAAATCGCAACATCCACATTGGAATACAGAAGTTACTTCAGATTTCTAAGGGAAAATTATTTTTAACCTAGATTAATAATATGCACACACACACTCACACACCATGCTGAACTACTAAATCAAGTCAGAAGGTAGAACAAAAGCAGTTTTAAAAATGTAAGGGCTCTCTTAGAAAGCTATTGAAAATGGAATTTCAGCAAAAAAGGAAGTATGCCACAAAGAGAAGGAAAACATGTCCAGCACACACGTATTGAGCACAGGAGAGAGGGAAAAGTATGTCCCAGGTAATGGCTGAGAGTCCAAGCCAAGAGCAAAAGGTCAAGATTATTGTTGGAAGTGGATGGCTGCAGTTGGGAAAATTTAGGAAAGGAAAAATGAAGGATGAACAGCTTAGAGAACTGGTTTTAAACATTCAGAAAATGCTTCGAGAAGGGTAATGAAATAGTACATTTAGCTCAGCGGTGAATAAAGAACAGCAATAATAATAATATAAACACTAATTATTGGAGTAATAAAATTGCAACCTAATGATGTTAAGAAGACATAAGACACAAGGTAGGAGTATGAGGAATAATCTCTCCACTGCAACAGGAAGTCAATAGATAATATCTACCACTGCTCAATCAAGAAAGGGGTACAATAAGCACATCTACCTCAAAAGAAGTAGAGAAAATTACCAGAGTAACTACTAAAAATGTTAAAAATGTTTTTAGATGAGGGGATAGGAATTTGTATGTAGGAGTAGGCAGAGAACTCATATATATATAAAATAAACCTTTGATACTATGTATGTGTAATTTTGATTAAAATGTACTGTTTCTTTTGGAAGAACTGTTTTAAAAGCATCGTCTTTTAATCTGAGATAAAGGAGTTCAAAATTATAATATACATTTGGCTAAAAAAGTTAAACCTTTTTTTTAAATTTAAATATTCAGACTTAAAAAAAATACTAGGGAACCACAAATCAGTTAAAGTAGGTACACTCTAATCACACTTCCTAATTGCAGACTTATAAAAAAAATTACTGAAGTGCATCACAGTATATGTTTGTGACATAAAATGAATGAACATACAGAAAACATTGTTGATATAGTTAAAACATGGGATTTTCTGGATCTTTTAACTTAAAGAAAACTATCTGTATGTACATTTTGGCCCAAATAAAACTAAACAGTTGGAATAGGGGTCATCAATCTGATTTTCTACTATAGCAAAATAAATTCAACTTGCCAATATCTCATCAAAAATAAAGGAGTAAATTAAAAATGAGTATTAATATTGGCTATTAAGATTTTCAATTCTTAATGGATCATGAAACATAGATTAATATAGAGTTTAGCTTGTTTTATGTTGATAGAGGCACTGAAACAGAGTGACTCTGCTAAAGATAAATTTTATTCATCTCATTTCAAGAGACACACTGCTTTCAAGATTAAGGCAGCAAATATTGTGTCACATATGACTGCATGATGAAAAACTATCTAAAAAAATTAAATGCTGACAGTAAACACTGTCAGGAAGATGTTTTGTATTTTGAGGATATGGTTGTGCCATGGAAAGAGAGCTGGTCTCGAAATCAAATAGCCATGCTACTGGTTCACTGTGGTACTTTACACATAGATGAACATCTTCTCTCCCACCTGTTAGGTAGGGAGAGAAATACTTGCTTTATATGGATTTTCTCTGATGTATATAAAAGAGACCTATAAAATAATATACAAATGTACAAATGTGGGTATTATTTTAATAATATACAAATGTACAATACGCTTTCATTGCTATTATTTTTAAATTCCTATGGAGACCATAAAGTCAGAAAGACTTAATGACAATATTTCATTTGTTGAGTTTTCTGGTTTTGCAAGCTATGTCTGGGGTTGCAGAAATGTGATTGTTATATCCATGTTGTTTAAAGTTCCAAGATCGGTAACCAAGAAGCCATGATTTCTTCATATACACTTCACTGTTAAGTGCTCTGTTTCCTCCCAAATCAGGAGTAATACCTTGATTTTGGTTCCATAGCCAACTTAACACATGCTGGTGTTAAGTCCTGTTCTTAGCACTTTACATATTTCATCTCATTTCACCCTTGTTATAAACCATTTAATTGGGTCCTATTATTGCTCTTCTTTTAAAAATGAGGAAACTGAGGCAGAGAGGGGTTAAGTAGGGTATTCAAAATCATAAGCTTTAAACAATGGTGCTAGAATTTAAACCCAGTTTAGCTGGTTTCAGGTAAATTGAAACCTGAACTTGTAACTTCTGCTCATATTAATTCTCATCTTTTGAAGTAAGATTCTTGAGGCACAGACTTAGTTACAGTATAACAGCAAAAGCACTCACTGTGAGTCAGGCCCCTTCTAATTGGTTTGCTTTTATTGAATCATTTAATCCTCACAACAGTGCTATGAGTAAGGTACTAACATTATCTCCACTTTCCAGATGAGGAAACTAAGATCACCAAAGTTAAATGGTTTGCTCAAATTCCCACGATTTGCAAGGATTGGAGCTGGGATATGAACCCAGGAAGTCTGTCACCAAAGTCCATGCTTTTGACTACAATGTTACACTATAGTACACATGGCCATTGAGCTCACTGATACTCAGACATTCCAGTGACTCAATTAATAATGACATCTGCATGGGATTTAATTCAATAGGCGCTTTAATGGGCTTTCACTTGGATAAAGCAGAGTCATGATTTTGCAATGTTCTACATTTAAATGATAGGACCTAAGATCTTAAATTAATCATTGAACTTACTGTGTACACATGGTAAATTTATCTTGAGTGCAAGGAACAAGTATTATTTAAACATTTCCCACCAGCATTTTAGCAAAATGCCTGGAACCTCGTCTATCCTCATTGGTTTTTGTTGATTACAAACATCTAAAAAGAATTAAAGCAAATTCTATAAGTTATAAGGGAAGAAGATTTCTGAGACAGAATACTAAACTAAAAATTGATTTTAGAAAAGTAAAAGGCTAATGGCACTTCTAAAACAATGTTTGTCCCTATATTTGAACGCTGTATTTTTCTGTATGTTGGTTTTTTTCCCTCTCTCCTCACTCTGGCACTCTCGTTACCCTGATTCCATTCTAGAAATAGCCTCATCTCTAAAGAGCTATTCTGGACATTAAACATGAATTAAAACAATATTATTGTATGGGAGCCAACAGGAAAAACAAAACAAAACTAAATAGGTGGTCCATTTCTACATCCAAATACGTTATAGCTTGTGGTTTTTTAAATGTCCATTTAATTGTGATGCTAATAGCCTTTTTGTTCTTAGTTTACCCAATGAAATAAACCCAACTCTTGGAATAAAATACTATTTTAATAGGTTAACTTCCGTCTGATATAAATTAAACTTGCATTATTTTTCCTTCCACATTTGCTTTCATATTATATCTGAATTATACTTCCCTAATTAGGAAGACCCTACACTTTAGTTTACTAAATAACTATCTTCTACCTACACCATCTGCTCACCTTTATTTGGACAAGATGTCGCTCTGAGCAAAACACTATTTTCAGGGGCAGACTAGCTGTGGTCCATCTGGAGATACAAAAATATTGACACATATTGCACTCATTTACATAGTCATTTGCATGGGCAGCAAAATATGGGCCAGGTTGATGGGCTCTTTGTTCATTATCCTTGGCTGCTCAGACTTGTAAAGGGCAAGGACCTTTCTTTGATGAGAATTCTGAAAAGCAGTGCAAGAAGCACAGTTTGATGTAGTGGCAAGAGAAAGGGGCAGTGCCCAAAGATTCTCCACTCTCAGAGACTCAACTACAAGGACTCTGTAGATAAAGCAATAATTAATATGAACATCTGGTGGTATTTCTTCTAGGGCATGCATTGTATTATACTTTGTCTCCTGTTTTCTTGCTTAGCATCATATTTTAAACACTTCTCACATGTCAAAATGTTAAGGATATTTATTGGCTAAATCACATCTCATTTAATAAAACATTTATTTAGCCATTTCACTATTTGGGGGGCTATTTTAGTTTCCTAGGCTGCTCAAAGAAGATACCATGAAATATCTTGACAAACAATAGAAACTTTTTAGCTCACAGTTTGAGGCCAGGAAAATTGCCAAGTCAAGACATCATTAAAGTGATTAAGGCCTTTCCCTCGAAGACCAGCTGCCAGCAACCCTTAGCTCCTCTGCCACATGGTATCATTTGTTGTTCTCTCCCTTCTCTTCTGTGTTTTACTGTTTTCAGCTTCTTGCTTCCACGACTTTCTCTCTCTCTCTCTCTCTCTCTCTCTCTCTCTCTCTCTCTCTCTCTCTCTCTCTCTATTCATTCTGTTTATAAAGGACTCTAGAAATAAGATTAAGACCCATCCTGGATGAGGTGGGTCACAACTTAATAGACACAGCCTCATCAGAAGGTCCGACTACAATGTGTTTACACCCACAGGAATGGATTAACTTTAAGAACATGTTTTTCTGGGGTACATACAACTTCAAACCACCATACTCCACTCTTTGGAACCAAAAATGATGTATTCTTTCTACATGCAAAATACATTCATTCCGTTACAATATCCTAAAAGCTTTAAGTAATTTCAGTAACAATACCAAATACAAAGTCTCATCAAAATCGATTTTAGTTAATCTGTCCTGGGGTATAATTCCCCTCTGTCTGTAGATCTGTGAAACTAGAGAACAAGTTATCTGCTTCAAATATGAAAAGGAGGAACAGGCATTGGATAAACATTTCCATTCCCAACGGGAGAAATTGGAAGGGTGACAGGAGCTCACAGGGTCCAAACAATTCTGAAACCCTGTAGGGTATATTCCAATAGATTTCAAAGTCTCAGAGTCATCTATGGAATGATGTTTTGTCCTCCAGGCCTGATGAAGCAGCAGCAAAACCCTTCCATGTGCTTGCACAACAGCCATGCTTTTTTTCAAACACTAGGGTGAAGGGTGAACCCTCTTCAAGCATCAGGGTGGCAGCCAGACTCTCAACATTCCCCAGGGCTTATGCTCCACTTACTCAGAAGATTGGAGCAGCAGCACTCTTCCTGAACAGTGGGGTAGAAGGGTCACCCTCTCCAAGTGCCAGGGCAGACTCACCCTTTCCACAAACAAGGGTGTACCTTCACTATTGGCCAAAGAAGATGGCTTCAGTTCAGACCTCAGCTTTCATGGTTTTGCACTTGAAGCGATTTTTTTTTTTCAATCCGTCCTTTTTTCTATCCCTTTTAGTCCAGGCTGGCAATGGTTCCATTCATGTAGATCTCACAAAAAACTTGTCACATTTGCATGTGGTACACAGGGGTCCAAATCATCAAACAGTAGGACTTTCCACTGATCCTTCCTGGATAACCACATCTCTAATCTTGATTTGTTTTGAAATGGTTGACTGGATCCATATTTAGTTAAACCCTCACATGCAGCATTTTTCTTTGGGATGCACTATCCAGAAACTCAGACTTTTCTAAGCCATCAATTTCTAGTTTTGCTGTGCCCAGGCATTCATTCTCAGCTTATCCCTTTTCTCTGGCGTTTAACTATAAGCTACAAGGAGAACCCAGGCTGCACTTTCCACATTTAGCTTGGAAATCTTCTCAGTTAAATATTCAAGCTTATTGCTTTTAAGCTCAGCCTTCCATCAAACATCAGAATTCAATTTCAACTTTAAAATTTTATCACCTTTCCCCCAGTTTCCAATAACATGTGCATCATTACCATCTAAGGCCTTATCAGTTGTATCTTTTGCATTCAAATTTCTACCAACATTCTCTTCAAAGCAATATAGACCTTTTCTATCAAGCATCTCACAATTCTCCCAGCCTCTTCCCATTTCCAATTCTAATCTATTTCCACATTTTTGGTATTTGCAATAGCAGACCCCACTCTCAGTATCAAAGCTGTTCTAGTCAGGGTTCTCTAGGAAAACAGAACCAAGAGGATATATCTGTAAATACTATGAGATTTTTAAAAGAATTTTCTAATGTGATTGTTCAAATTCCATAGGACAGACTGTAAGCTGGGAACCGTGATAAAGAATTTCAATGAATTCCTCAGGAAAAGCTGGCTGGCTGAAGTAGACATGGAAATTCTCCCTTCTGACTGCTGAAATCATTACTTCTCCTTTTAAAGTCTTCAAATGATTGGATAAGACACCTCTCATTGCTGAAGGGATCTCCTAGGTTAATTGTAGATGGAATCAGCCATAGATGCAATCAACATATTGATGATTTGCATTCATGAAATATACTCACAGTAATAATCAGGCCAGTATTTTTTTGACCAAACAATTGGGCACCATAAACTGGCCAAGATGACGCATAAACTTCACTATCACAGGGGATTTCAAGACATTTCAAAATTTCTTCTTTTCTTTCTTTTGCTTTGTACATATTAATAAAAAAAAGCACTTAAAGCAAAGCTGATAATTTAATTTGGACAGACATTTTGAAGTAGAATTAATGAACCAATGGGTATAAACTTTTTATTAACTATAATTTGTAATGCTGCATTGCTTTTCAGATAGATATAACAGTTTATGGTTCATGGTTAAACTATTGAGTATATTGCCTTCTCGTTTTTAAAATTTTCATAATTTGGGATATATTTTATAATGTTTTGTTAATTTCTATAACTAGAAAGCTTCTATATTTTAAAACTATACTGCTTAGTTTTTATAGCATTTTAAGATTATTTTAATGATAAAAGCGTTACTTTTAAATGTTTATTTATTTTTTTGCATGAGCATATACCAGGAATCGAACACGGGTCTCCGGCATGGTAGGTGAGAACTCTGCCACTGAGCCACTATGGCCCACCCCTAAATTTTATTTCCTGATTAGAAGTTTAGATTTTTATTCAAGTTAATTGCATGTTTTATCTTTTTACATGCACTGGGTACCAGTCATGTATACATGTTTAATTTTAAATCTCATTTACCTCATCTTATTTTAAAATTTTCTTTGGTGTGTGCTATAGTAGTTCTCTACTTTGAAATTTCATCATTTTAATTATGCATATATACTCCTTCTATCTTTCCACCTTTAAATTTTCTTTTATGATTTGTTTTATATAGTAACCAAAAAGGAGGCTGGCCATAGATATCAATGCATATCCAAAGTGTTTGGGGCCTCCCATGTCAACAACTCCAAGAATGATGGGACATTGTTTTAGGTCTCAGAACCATCAGAGTCTCCTCAGCCATAGCTGGTCAGCCTTGCCCGGGGGTATTTGAGACATTCATTCCTATTAGAAATTCTGAATCTGATAAGGGAAGAGGTAGTGATGGGGGAGGAAAGAGAGAGCAAAGAGTTTTGGGCAGCTTAATTATGTTCATAGTTTCTTTCATTCTAGTTAAAAATATGTGAATTTTACACAGATAAAAACAAGAACTGCCAACTCTACATCTCTATTTGCCTAGGTGCAGTTGTGTAAATCTTTCACATTACTGACGTAATTTTTTCTGGAAATTTGAGAGGGGTACCCTTTGATCTTTTGATGTCAATTTTATGGCTGGGTGACAAAACATCTTGTTTTCATATTAAATGAAAAAGAGGTCCTAGGGAAAGTGGAAAGATCTCTGATTTTCCACACTCTGTACTATCCGTTTTCTTCTCTCACGGTCTTACAGGGCTGATCGTCCGTGATGGGGCCCTGCATCTTAAAATACCACATCATTATGCCTCTAACCTATCTTCACAAAGTGTTGTCTTCCCACACTCTTTCTCACTATGGATTTGGATCACCCCTGCACCCGTTTACCATCTTCACAGGGATTGCGTAGAGACTCAGGTGGCTTTGTCTGTAAACCGAACCTAAGGACCTGGCTCTTAGAGATGCTAATTTCCATATTTCCAACAGCTGGCTAGATGTAAGGAAACCCTTTTGTACTAGACAAATGAGGCTTGGGAGTCCCAGAGTACAGCAGTCTATCAGGGTCAGAGCCTTGAGCAGGTGTTCAGCTACATCATTAAGATTCTCCAGATCATGCCCCACAATAAGATCCCTTTACTTTAAAAAGGCCATGTAGGGTTCTAGGTGCACTTTTCATGGGATTTAGGAAGAACTGACTCCTGACCAGATGCTGATAACATTTGCTTATTTGGTGGTTTAAACAAATCTAGCCAAATAAAATATAATAGTAATAATAGCTAACGTTTATTGGGAGGTTACTGGGTACTAGACATGATTTAAGCATTTTACATATATTAATGTATTTTAGTAGCAACAAATCAATAATTGAGTTATTTAATCCCATTTTATTGACGGAGAAATTGAAGGAGAGGGGTGCAAAATAATTTGTCCAAGACAACATACAACCAGTAAAAGGTAGAGCTAGGATTCAACTCCAGGCAGTCTGCTACCCAGCTCATACTTGTAACCACTGTGCTGAAAGCTTGATAAAAACATTTCCTCTTGACAGGAGGTGACTCTTATGCATGCTTCAGTTAGCCATTGCTACCTATCACAACTGGCCAAACCCCAACCAAGACTATTCCTGCCAATCCTAGAGAGCACCTACGGCATTATATAAGATTCTACAAAGGTTCCATGCACTAGGGTAATTTTCCAGAAACCTAAAAGTTCCAGATGGGTCCTTGGACCAGAAAAGTCCTGAAATGCAGAGGGACCAGTCTTTTCAGATTATCAACTAGTTCCATCCCCCTATTCCATATTATCCACAGCCCATTCTAACATGAAAAAGCTAGAATGGCATAGCCCAAATACCCCTAAAGAGTGAGAGAAAGATCAAAGATGATGGTAGAGTTATACAGAGAAGAGCGGATTTAACAAATGAGTATGATTGCTGAATCATTATACTGATATTTCCTTTAACTTCCAATACCTTAGAGCAGCTAGAAATAAAAACCTAAAATTGTTGAATTGTAACCCATACCAAACTCTGATATCTGTTCTACACCTAATTGTTGCGATGTACTTTGAAATTTATTACTTTTATGTATATATGTTATTTAAAGAGAAGGAGGAATACAACAGAGAAGATAGCATGTATCTGACGAATATGACTGCTGAATTATTATATTGATATTTCTGTTGGTCTCCAGTGTCGTGGAGCAGCTAGAAGAAGAAACGAAAAATCATGGAAGTATAACCCATACCAAACTTTAAAATCTGTTCTATAACTACTTGTTAAAATGTAAATGGAAATTAATTGCTTTTTTGTATATATATATTTCACAGTTTAAAAAGTTTATAAACAAATGGTTAAAATAGCAAATTTTATGTTATATATATTTTACCACAATAAAAAAAATGTGCACACACATAAAACATTTCCTTATAATTTTCTCTTCATAATTCCAGTTCTTTAGCTACACTTTTTATGTATTTCACTTGATTTAATTTTAGTTTATTATTTTATTTCAGTTTTATATTATCTATAAAATATATTTATATTTTATCATATTAGTTTTTATTTTATTTATTGTGTAGTATATATGCTTTATTGTATGTGTTCTTTTCATGCTGTTTGAAGTCATTTCTGAAACACAAAGAGACTTTACCAAGAGAAAATTTTAATAAGATTGTAATGTTTCATCTTAAAACTCTGAAACACCCCTTAGTCCCTCTGAGTTGTTAGTCCTTCATTTTAAGTGCTGGTGACTAATGAGAGCCCAAAGCAAGCCTTTTCTTTAAGTCCTGGCTTTCAGGATTCAGTGCTAGATATCCTTATACTCTCTAATTCTAAGTTACAATTGCCTTGTTTCAGTCCATTCTCCAAAGAGCATAAGAACAATCTTTGAAAATAGTAAGCAAATTAAAGCCATTCAATGAGTTCCTATTAGTTTTAATACAAGGTAATATGTTAGGACAGCTGAGTTACTATAACAAGCAATAGAAATATCTCAGTGGCTTCACACAATAAAGAGTTATTTCTTACCCATAACAAAATCCAATTTACAGTAGGATACCCAGGCACATCCCATCTAGCAGCTCAGCCACCTTGTAAGGCCTTGCAGTGCTCCTGGTGCTATGCACTAGGCTATTTAAAGGGAAGAAAGAGCATAGAGAATTTTTGAGACAAAGCTGGAAGTGGTGAATAACACTTATGCATGCATTCAGTCATGTGATTCTACCTAATTCTAGGAATAAGGGCATGTGGTCTGGTAGTAGATCTGGGAAGAAGGAAGGGAAATCTCAGTATTGGCAAGCATGGGCATTACATGCCACTAAGGACTTAGAAGGTGCTGCGTATTCTTGCCCCAAGCCTAATTTTCAAGCATCATTTTACAACACATATCCTCTTGTTCATTCAAATGCAGTTACATTGGCCTTCTGTTCCACAAACTTGACAAACTCACTCTGCACTTGCTGTTCATTTGCTTAGAAAGCTCTTTCCCTGTTTTCATCTGGCTGTTTTTTTCTGTCATTGCAAACTGTACTTATCCTTTGTGGCACTTAATGTTTAATTGCATGTATTTGCCTATTCTCCAACTGCCCCGTTAGATCTCAAGCTCCATGGAAGTGAGAGCCAAGTCTATTTTGTTCAACACTGTATTTCCTAGATCTGGTACTGAGACATCATTCACTGAATATATATTTTTAAATTAGGATTAAATGAATGGATGAATTAGTGGTTCCTATCCATCCTCCTTTCCCTGTGCTAAAAAAGTAAATGAATACTGAGGGAAATGAGGAAGGATCGCAGGAGAGGATAACTTTGCAGAACTCTGCAGTAGTGACTAATGTTGACAAGGCATGGAAGCTGACAGTGAAGCACACTTGGGCTTAATCAATCCTTCCACTGGCCTTTGTCATTTCACCACAGATTTGTCACAGTAACCTTCCAGGTGGGCTCCCTGTCTAGACCCACACTGTCCAATATGGTATCCTCTGGATTCATGCATCTATTTAAATTTTATTTAAAATTCAGTTTCTTTATTATATGTCACATTTCAAGTGCTCAATAGCACTAGTGGTTACTCTATCAACAATACAAATTATAGGATAGTTCTATCATCACAAAAAGTTCTAGTGAACAGTGCAGATACAAACTTCAATTCACTTGGCACAAATTTTGAGACTTGTTTTTCTACACTGCCCCTTCTCGCTTTCAAAAGCTTTAATAAAATGCTGCTTCTGATCATATTAATCTCCTCTATTTGAATTTCCAGAGTCTCCTTAATCTTGCTGTTACTAATTTTTCAGTCATATTTTCCAGTGTCTTTAAAGATGGATTATCTGCCCTAATCTAGTCAGAATTTGCAGTCAATACAAAATTCCATGAGGTTGAGATACACAGAAAAACTTAAAAAGGTAACAAAATATTCTATCTCTCCTGATGTAAGCCCACTAGAGAATGTCTTCTCATCAGTCTACATATATGTAAGTTACTCTATAGACGATTTGACATTAAGATGCTTAATGGGAGTTACAGCTCATTCAATCATAAGTGAAAAATTTCATGGGCTAAGTATGTATCCATCTGGGTTTTTCCTTCACTTTGATAGTGATGTGCTATCAGAAATACCTGGTAGGTTCTTTTCTAGCACAGTGACAGTCCAGTTTGTTATTGGAGAATTTTTGATGTAGACTTCTCTCTGGTTTCTATCTACACCTGTTCTCCAGGGGATTTTTCCAATATTTGGCCACACGATGGCATAATGGATCTAGAGAAATAAGCAAATCCTTCCAGCATGTATTAAACCAGGAGCATTTTCCACTGTATCAGGTAAGGGACAAGGCTTAAATCCTAAATTCAGATATCTTTCAAACATTAGCTCAAAGGGAGAAAAATTATACTTTTTGGGAAAATTGATCTTATTTTTACTAGAAATGACAGCACTGTGGGACATATAAGTCCATTGTCTTGATAGAAAGAATTTTCTGGGATATGGCTAAATCATTCCACTCATCCAGAACTTCATAGATGAGAAGGAGTACAGTAAGATATTGGTATGTGTAGGTTTTTATAGAGCCCTGGAATTACCATGGAAACAAAATTACTTCCTTATTGGATTCCAGACATTCAGAAATTCCTAAGATCGGAATGATATATGACCTTGATCACCATTGGAGCATTTGCTTTAACCAGTGGGAATACTTTGGTACATCCAGACATCATACACACCATGACTAAACAAAATATCTTACTTACTCATGGCAGAACTTCTATAAAATCCATTTTATTCCAGGTCCCAAATAATATTTATCTCAATGGACTTCCTTGACTTACCCTAGATAGCTCTTAAAAGTTTTTGAAAAATAAAACACTCTTGCATCATTTCTTGAATTATTTGGTCCTTATGGCAAGTGTTCTAGTTTGTTACCTGCCGGAATGCAATATACCAGAAATAGAACAGCTTTTAAAAGGGGGGGATTTATTAAGTTGTAAATTTATGGTTCTAAGCCTTGAAAATGTCCTTATTAAAGCAAGGCTATAGAAATATCTAATCTAAGGCACCCAGGAAAAAGATACCTTGTTCAAGAAGGCCGATGACATTCAGGGTTTCTTTCTCAACTGGAAAGGCACATGGTGAACATGGTGATATCTGGTAGCTTTCTCTCCAGGTTTCTACATTCACAAAGCTGTTCCAGGAGTGTTTTACTTCTTCATCTCCAAAGGTCACTAGCTGGTGAACTCTGTCTTCATGGCTCTTTCCAAAAATTCTTCCTCTTTTAAACGATTCCAGAGAACTAATTAAGACCCACCTGAATGGGTGGAGTCACATCTCCCTCTAATGAAAGGTTAATACCTACAATTGGGTGAGTCACATCTCTGTGGAAATAACTTAATTAAATTTCCAATGTAGAGTACTGAATAAGGATTAAAAGAAAGGGCTATCTCTACAAGATTGGATTGATTGAATTAAGACTAGACATGGCTTTTCTAGGGTACATAAATTCTTTCAAACAAGCACAGCAAGTATGGTAGAATTTCAAAGGTTTAATGTATTTTTAGCAGCTCTATTGAGATATAATTCACATAATAAGCAATTCACCCATTTAAAGTGTAAAATTAAATGGCTTTTAGTATATTTGCAGATGTGTACAATAATCATTACAGTCAACTTAAGAACATTTTATCGCCTCAAAAAGAAAGCCATATTCTTTAGTTATCACCCACTATCCCTTCATCTCCCCCTTCCTTCATCTCTAAGAAACTCCTAACCCATTTTCTGTCTCCATTGATTTCCATATTCTGGACTTTCACATGAATGAATTATATAATATATGGCCTTTTGGTGTTTGGCTTCGTCAACCTAGCATAATGTTTTCAAGGTCCATTCATGTTGTAGCATGTATCAGTATTTCATTCCTTTTTATTATGGACTAATATCCCCTGAATTAGTCGATCATATCCATATATGTCATATGTGACTTCCTTGTAGAAATATATAATATCTGTTCAGATCCTTTGAGATTTTTTAAGTTGGAATATGTGCCTTTTTATTATTGAGTTGTAGGAGGTCTTTAATATATTCTAGGTACAAGATAATCTAGATATTACAAGTGCATGATTTAAAAATATTTTCTCCCATTCTGTGGGTTGTCTTTTCATTCCCTTGATGGTGTCCTTGGAAGTATAAAAGTTTTTAATATTAATGAAATCCAATTTGTCTAGTTTCTTTTGTTGCCCATACTTTTGTTGTTATACCTAAGAATCCTTTGCCAGGGCGGGCCACGGTGGCTCAGCAGGTAAGAATGCTTGCCTGCTGTGCCCGAGGACCCAGGTTCGATTCCTGGTGCCTGCCCATGTAAAAAAAAAAAAATCCTTTGCCAAAACTAAAGTCATGAATATTTACCCCTATGTTTACTTCTAAGAGTTTAACAGTTTTAGCACTGCATTTAAGGATTTTAAATGGTCCAGGAATCAAACCTGAGTCTCCCACATGGAAGGTGAGCATTCTACCACTGAACAACCCTTGCACCCAGGATTTCATCCATTTTGAGTTAATTTTTATTTATGTTGTGAATATGGGTCCAACTTCATTCTTTTGCATGTGGCAATCCAGTTCTGGCACAATTCATTGCAAAGACTATTCTTGATTATTGAATGATCTTGACACAGGTGATGGTTTTGAGGTTTTATGAACCCAAAAAAATCATATTATTAAAGCTAATCAATTCCTGTGGGTATCAACCCATTTTAAGTAGGATCATTTGGTGAGTAGGATCTTAGCTTAAGTTAAAGTAACCTGCCTCTTACTGGAGTCCTTTATAAGAGGATAAAAGACAAAGAGAAGACATAAGAGAAAAGCCCCAGAGAAGCTGAGAGAGAAAAAAACAGAAGTTGGAGGTAATGACATCATGGATAAAAGTGAGAGACCAGCAGTCATTTCCATGTGCCAACCCATTTCTGGAATATTATATTTTGTCAGCTTTAGAAAGCCAAAACAGATTTTAATAACAGAAGAGTGGGGTGTTGTGATTGCAAATACCAAAAATGCTGGAATGGTTTTATAAAAGGGACGTGGAAGATTCTGGAAAATCTTGAGGTGATTGATGGAGAAGGCCCAGAGTGCTTTGAAGAGACTTTTGATAGAAATATGAATGTTATAGGTACTTTTGATGAATGTGTCATTGCAAACCATAAAAAAGGTGACACTTATTTTAAAGTGGCAAAGTATTTCATAAAATTGAGTCCTGGTGTCAGATGAAAAGCAGAATTGGAAAGTGCAGCCTGGTTTCTCCTTGCAGCTTCTCCTAAAATGTGAGTGGAAACAGATAAGCTGAAAATCGAACTGCTGAGTCTAAAAAAATTTTAAAAATGATGGTTTGGAAAATTTTGAGCTTCTAGAAAGTGAGTCCCCAGATAATAGTGTCACACATGAGGATTTAACTGAACATGGAACCAGTCAGCCATTTCAGTACAAGTCAGGATTGGAAATGCAGCTATCCATAAAGGATTTGTGGAAATCCTATTGTCTGATGATTGGGACTCCTGTGTACTGCATGCAAAACTGACAAGTTTTTTGCAAGATCCATATGAATGGAACCACTGCCAGGCCAGACTAAAAGGGACAGAAAAGCGAGAAATTGAAGGAAAAATTACTTCAATGCAGAACCATGGAAGCTGAAGTCTGGAGCAAAGATATGTTCATGGGCAAAGAATTGGGACCCACCCTTGTAGGTGGAAAAGCTGAGTATGCCCCAGAGCTTGCAAAAGGCAGGCCTTCTTCCCCATTGTTCAGAAAAGGTGTTACACCAGAATTATCAGATGCTTGGGTCACTGTAAAGAGCTTGACCACCCCATCATTCAGGAGGAATGCCACCACCCAGTCTTCAGTGAGGGTGATGCATATTCCCTGAAGATTGGAGAGAGTCTGACCATCCCACCACTGTTCAAAGAGGGTTAAGCCTGTCTCCTAGAGATTGCACAGAGTCTGGTCATCTACCCAATGCTTGATGAGGGTGGAACCTGGATCATGGCCATCACACCAATGTTTGGGGCCCTCACCCCAGTTTTGCAGAGAACAAGGCCACTGTGTAAGCCCTTGGAAAGGGTGGAGCTACTGCTCCATCAAGCTTGGAGGACAAAATGCCATTCTATAAATGATTCTCAGACCTAAAAATATAGTGAAGTTTGACCTGCAGGTTTTTGGAATTTGGGGGGACATATGACCCCTCTCTTGTTTCCAATTTCCCTTATGGCGATGGGAATCTCTATCCTTTGATTATCCCTCCATTGCATACTAGAAGCAGATAACTTGTTCTCTGTGTTTCACAGTTCTACAAACTGAGGGGAATTTTGTCCCAGGACAGACCACACCTGTAACTGATTTTGATGAGACTCTGTACATATTACTGAGATGATTTAAGGCTTATAGGATATGGTGATGGAATGATTGTATGTTGAATATGGAAAGAACATGTCTTTTTGAGGTCCAGAGGGTGGAGTATGACAGGTTGGAGGTTATATGGACCCCAGAAAATTGTTTTCTTAATGCTAATCCATTTCTGTGGATGTGTACACATTATAAAAAGGATCTTTGGTGAGTAGTGTCTTAAGTTGAGATGTGACTCACCTCATTCAGGTTAGGTCTTAATCCTCTTACTGGAGTCCTTTATAAGAGGAGAAAAGACAGAGAGAAGATACAGAAAAAAAGCCCCAGGGAAGGTGAAAGAGAAGCAGACAGAAGCTGGAAGCAATGAAACCTGGGAGAGAAGGAAGGGACCAGTAGATGCTGCCATGACCCTAGCCATGTGACAGAGTACTTGAGGATCAATAGCTGAGGATCACCTGTAGTGGTCTTTGGGGAGGAAGCATCACCTGTTAATGCCTTGAGCTGGACATTTTCACAGCCTACAAACTGTAAGCTTATGAGTTGATAAATATCCACTGTAAAAGCCAACCCATTTCTGGTATGTTGCATTTCATTCGCTTTAGCAAACTGAACCAGCATCCTTGTCAAAAATTAGTTGGCCATATCTGTTTGGGCTTTTTTCTGGACTTTGAAATAAGTTCCATTGATCTAAAGATCTATCTTTATGCCAGTACTACATTGTCTGGATTTCCATTGCTTTTCAGTACATTTTAACATCAAGAAGTATGAATCCTCCTAGTTTGTTGTTCTTTTTCAAGATTGGATATTTGGGGTCCCTTGCAATTCCATGTGAATTTTAGAATAAGATAATCAATTTCTACAAAGACAGTTGGGTTCTTATAGGCATTGCATTGAATCTGTACATCAATTTAGGGAGCATTACCATCTTAATGTGAAGTCTCCCAATTCATAAATATAGGATTTTTTTGCATATATTTAGGTCTTCCCTACTTTCTTCTGACAATATTTTTATAGTTTTCAAAGTATAAGTTTTACATTTCTTTTGTAACATTTATTCCTAAGAATTTTATTATTTTTGATGCTGTTATAAGTGTTTTCTTAACCTTATTATTAGATGTTCATTGCAAATGTATAGAAATACAATTGAATTTTGTAATTTGACTTCTATCCTCCAATCTTTCTGTTCTTGTTCATTGGTATTAATAGGTTTTAGTGAATTTCAGAAGATTATCCATATACAAAATCATGTCGTTTGCTAACAGACATAGTTTTATTTCTTCTATTCCAATCTGGGTGCTTTTAATTTCTTTTTCTTGTCTAAATGCCCTGGCTAGAACCTCCAGTACAATGTTGATAGAAGTAAAGAGAGCAAACATCTTTGTCTTGTTCCTTATCTTAGGAGGAAAGCATCAAGTCTTTTCTCATTAAATACAATGTTAGTTGTTGGTTTTTCATGAGTGTCTTCTATCAGGGTAAGAAAGTTCCCTTCTATTCCTAGTTTGTTGAATCAGCATGCTTGTTTAATTAAATGAGTTTGTTTGTGGCATGAAAAAGTCATGAAAGCATACAATAATTGGGATACAGGAATAATTCTAATGGGTAATTCCCATATTTCCATGGTGTGTTCTTAGCTCTCCTTGATTTCCAATTTTCTAATTCTTAGAGAGAGGTGTATATTACTTACACTATAAATTGGAGTCCTTGGATAGAAGTAATGGGGCTTCAATTTTCTCAGCCCAAATATTACTAGCCCTTGTCATGGCTTGACTTGAAAATTCCTTTCCTTTAGATATTTCATCTGGTTGTCAAGTATAAACTATGTAAAGAATTACAGAAATCATTGGAGAAGTTGCAAAGATGCAAATAAATCAACAATTAGATTTCCCTGTGATATTTTAAGTTCCCAATGACTTTTAAAAGTCTCTATGCTTCCACATTTGGCCTGTAGCATGACATGCTCCAAACAATATTAACAATCAGTATAGATACTCATTTTAAGATTGATGACTAATTTAACAGCTCATGTAATGGCTGAGCTCTGCTGCTTGAGCTGATTTTGTGTTTGGGAGAATGCAAGCCTATAAAACCTCATGAGGAATGACTACTGTATGATATATTTTTTTAAATTTTTCTACCTAACTTTCACATAAGATCTATCAGCAAACTATTAAGTTAGAATGCCAAATAAATCAGAATAAGTTCGAATATTTCCTATGTCTACAAGGCAGTCATGTTCACTGATTTGGTCAGGCTCTGGCAACAGAGAAACAGGATTCAAAGAGTTACATATTCTAAAATAACATTAGGGTTAGACAATGAGGCTTTTTCATAGCTAGCTTGGCAGTGCACTGACAAGTGTTACGTCTTAAGGACTTGTAAAATAGCAGTAACACCTTGTGTATGTATAAATTAAATGTCCTAGAGCCAAAGCCTGAGTCTTTTCCATCAGAAGAGTGGCTGCTGCTGTATCTCATAAACATGCCTGTCTCCAAAATCACAGAAAAGTAAGGTAACAGGGCCTATTTTTAAAAAAATACATTTTTGAGATATCTTCATGCCCCATACATACTATCCATACTATACAATCAATGGCTCATAGTATCATCACATGGTTGTGTATTCATCACTATGATCATTTTTAGAACATTTGCACCACTCCCGAAAAAGAAATAAAAAGAAAAAAAACATATCCCATACACTTTAACCATCCCTCTCACTGACCACTAGTATTGCCATCTACCCAATTTTTTAAACTCTTACCCTGTCCTTTTTTGTGTGTGTGTGCATGGGCAGGCACCGATAATTGAACCTGGGTGTCTGGCATGGCAGGCAAGAACTCTGCCTGCTAAGCCACTGTGGCCCACCCCTCCTCCCATTTTTAATTTATTTTTTTCTCCTTATTTTTTTTTACCCATCTGTCCATACCATGGATAAAGGGAGGGTCAGCCACAAGGTTTTCACAATCACACGGTCACATAGTAAAAGCATATGGTTATGCAATTGTTTCCAAAAGTCAAAGTTACTGGAATACAGTTTAACAGTTTCAGGTACTTCTCTCTAGCAACTCCACTATACCATAAACTGAAAAGTGTATCTATATAATGCATAAGAATAACCTCCAGGATAACCTCTCAACTCTTTTTGAAATCTTTTAGCCACTGAAACTTTGTCTCATTTCTCTCTTTCCTCTTTTGGACAATAAGGCTTTCTCAATCCTATGATGCCAGATCCTAACTCATTAGGGCCTAATTTTTGAGTCAGCATACTACTGGAGTTCACAATGGTTTCTCAAAGTTAAAATTCCTAAAACAGGGAAGGGGGGCAGAGAATGGCTACCATAAGAAATTAAAAGTCTCCTTCAGCACAGACAAAGGTGCTGTCAATTCATTTGTATCATTTCAGTGAGAGGCTTAAGCTTTTGAGAAAAGGAAGGGCTCCGTTGCTTAACCAACCCCCAGAACTGATAAAATTTTTCATTCCCAGTAGGATGTTTTATTTGTAAATTAAGTTGACTTCATAGTAGAACTATTTCTATCTATTACCCTATAAAAATGCCATAAATACTTACCTCATATTGACAACATTGCAATTTATCTAGGGAGGCTAAAATTTTTAGTAGAGCTAAACTATCTGCTTTACAAATATGCACAGAATTAGCAGCTATCAATAAGTCATCCAATATTGAATTAGCATAGACCCCCAAGGTGGGGAATGTTCTCTTATAAATGCCTAGAAAATATAGTAGGTGAATCTCTGTATCCCTGAGGGAGCCATTGTCAAAACTATTAAAAGCTTCCTTAAGTAAATGCAAAGAACCTTGATTCCTCAGCTTGAGATACAGAAAAGAGAGCTGAATATAAGCGTATTCCAGAAAAACAGGTATCAGAGGAGTCACAAGGGTCATTGATTCATCTTAGATCTCATACAAATCTATAAGTAGTTCAACTTTCTCATTGAATTTTCCTTCCTAAATTCCATCTGGAGTACAGAATATGGAAGCCTTTGGTTTACACAGCAGCCCCCTTCCCAACAGAATAATAGGTGCTGTAGAAGACAAGAGAAAGGCTTGTTTCTCTAACAGAGGACTTACACAGGAATCTCAGAAGACAAAGAACAGATGGAACATTGTTCAGAGACACCCAAAACTTAGATTTTTCCTAGGTTAAGGCAAAAAAGCTTTTAAAAGTAAAAATTGCAGAATAAAATGTCAGTAGAAATTTCAGAGAATGTGGGTCTGCTATCCATCCACAAGAAAGGGCAGGGTGGGCCACAGTGGCTCAGCAGGCAGGAATGCTCGCCTGCGATGCCAGAGGACCCGGGTTCATTTCCCGGTGCCTGCCCATTTAAAAAAAAAAGAAAGCACAGTGAAAAAGTAAAACAGAGAAAAGAAACAGACACATAAACTCCCACTCTGAACTGCATGATTCCTCCACAATGTTAATCTTGCTCAGTAGTTTCCGCTATTTTCCTATTAGTTTTTATCTGATTTCCTAATGTAAAGATTATCCTGCAGGAGGTATTAAATCTTCAGAGTTGGGTAGTATTCCTTGAGTCTTCCATAGTTTCTTCTTGCATTCTTTTTTCCAGTGTCTTGGTTTCTTAACAACAGTGAAATATTGACTTTACATTAGGGGGTTCCCTCATCTATTTGTGGCCCCAGACAAACATTCATTCCCTCTGTGAATAATTCTAACTGGGAAATCTTGAGTATCTTTTTCCATATTTTCACAATCCTGGGTGTTGCTCCCAGTGCTTGAAAAACAGCTCTTCCAGTTCAATTGCACTCTCCCTTACTTGTGCAAAGATTTCCAAGAACAGGGCTGTGTCACAAAAGCGGAGAGGACCAACAGTCAACCTGTTCTGATTTGCCCTGGTGTCATACCAGATTTAGAAAACTCTTCATTGAAATGCTGGTAAAAATCAATGGTGGGCTCACATGGCTACATATTGCAGCATCATTGCCTCTACCAATTCAACTTCTGTAGAAAGACTTCAAAGCCTGTTGTCAGCAGCCACTCAGGTTGGGTTTTCAAAGGATGAAAAGTAGCCTCAGTACTTAAAGAAAGCACGGGATTAGCTTTCTGAGGTCATGGCACCCCTTCACTATGGGGAGTTATTATTTGCCCCTTTCATGCCATACCATTCTATTTGTTGAGCAAACCTTGCTCAACAATACTCCCTGCAGTAGGGGTCTACCTTCCCATGCCTAGGGCTTTAGACCCACACAAGAGAGCACCCTAGAAAATTTTTGTGGATCTTCCTGGAGTTATGAAAAAGCACTCTTAAGATGTGTACCATCAGATGAATGAAAGGTTATAGGTAGTCTTATGGAATCCATTCTTCTCAGAGGTCCTGGAACTTCTTGGAAGCATTCAGGGTCACTGGAACCCAAAAGAAGTAGGGCATATTTTCTTCTAGTTCAGATGAAGAGTCAGTTGTTATAACACTGTAGTCTCAGTTCTCATTTTGCCTTTTAGTAGCCTGACCTTTCTTCCAGGTTGCCAGGGCAGCCCCTTTCCAACCTGATCCTTTCATTATTATCCACATTCTCAAGGACTCCTTGCTTGTTCTTTCCTCTTAATCATTTCTTCTTGCCTAACTACGTTTCACTTGCTTAGCTCAGGGGGAAACTTGGAGGTAGAATTATGGCATGAGGACCCCATATCAGGACATTTGAAAAAGACTGACAATGCTTCCCCTTCCAAAGAGAAGTCATCCCTGGGTTCCATAGTCATCTGGCAACCATCCTTACAAGATGTCATCATTCATTGCCTCCTAGGTCTCAGATTGAAGCAAAGAAGAGTAAAAGGAAGCAGAGGGAGCAAAAGAAGAAACTGCTTAGAAGGGTAGGGATCCAGAAAAGAAAGAGCACAGTTTCTTGATCTCTTCCTCCAGATTCTTTATTTTCTTTATGGCCCTCCAATTTGTTCTTTTTATATTTTTTCAGTGATATTTATCCCAGAGATACCAATAATCCATTTGCTTTGGGTAAGATTTTTTTAAACTCCCTATAAATACACCAAATTGCCTACCTTGAAAAAGCCTCCCTCTGGCCATCACAAAGCAGGGAAACCCATTCCAAACATACTAGAGTGAAATAAATTCTTTTAAGAGAAAGACCTATGGCAATATTTCGAGCTTTCCATATGTTTCTATCACTAAAACCAAAAGCAAATCAAGTAGGGCCTTAGAGCTTATTACCATTTTGCTTAATAATAACTCAAAATTTGTAGAGAGAGTTTGGAATTTGCCCTGAGAAATCAATCTCACTGAATCAATGTAATTGAAAGGATATTTTTAGCAAAGAGTTTAGAATCTTTCACCCAATCAGAGGTAACTACAATTCCTTCAACAAATTAGCCCAGTGGAAGGGCTCACTTGAGAGATACCACCAAATTGTTGGGAAAGAAGTTTCTGGAGTATTGGTTTCTGGAGTATTGGTAAGCACTCTATTTCTTGATATTTTTTGTATTATATATGCATGTTCACTTGGCAATATTTCATTGAGCTGTACATTATTACTTGTCAATTGTGTATATTTTACTTCAATATAAACAACATTTATAAAACACAACCAATTAACAGAACAGCAGATTGGATACAGGTGAAGAGTGAAACAGTAAATCAGAAGATTGAGTGGAAGGATTATCCCAGAAAGCAGCATAAACAGACCAAGAGATAGAAAGGATAAGAAAAAAGTTTAGAAACACAAGGTAAAGATGCAGATCGAATATGCATCTAAAATAATTTCTAGGGGTTATGGGAAGCTGAAATTAATCGAATATTAGAGAAGGATAAACCATACTACATACATTGCCAGGGATATGTATAAAGCACTGAGAAAGGATTAGGAAGGAAAAAAATGTCAGAGTAACCTCAGTATAATTACTGATGCAACTACCATCTCGGGCCCCAAAAGTAACATCATCCCAACTTCTACATAGTTACAATTGATCAGTGTCACCAGTATTTGAAGTACAAAAGTGGAATCATAATTATGTTTTCCTTTTGTGGCTTCCTTCACTCAACATTAGTTTTGTGAGATTCAGCCATGTTGTCACTCATGGCAGTAATTTGTTCATTTCTATCATCATACAGTATTCTACCATGGGATTAAAAAATGGATTAAAGAATTTTTCATTCCATTTTAATGGATGTTTGGATTGTTTCTAATTTTTGGCTATTTATAATGTTCTGCCATAAGCCTATATATATATATTTCTATTGGGTATATATCTAGGAGTAGGAATTCCTGACTACAAGATCTGCCCATTTTGTTTAGCTGCTCTTTCCTCCCATGATATTTCTTTTAAATTAAATCTCATCTGCTTTTTATCTTTCAGATATTCCTCTAAATGACTGCTGATCACAGTCTTTCCTATTTGCCACAGTGTCATAATTCAGGGACTTAGGTGTGGGAAAAATCATGAATAGGTATGCTAAATTTGCCCTTTTAAAATGAAATCCAAACTACTTTGGATTTCAACCAAAATGAGAAGGAACCAGATTATCCCTTCTGTTTGGTACAGGAATTAAATTTAGATTTAGTTTTCCAACAAGTTAAAGTTATTTGGCTCCCACAAGGAAATCTATCACTACTATCACTCCATTTAGATCAAATATCATAAAACTTTATTTTTTTAAAAGTAAATCTATTATCCTTACCCCATACTCTCTGATAGGTTTATTAAAATAGTATTGATTAGACATCCCAATTTACTTAGAATGCTTAATTTTAATTTTTACTCATGTATTTTTCTTCACAATCCTACAGTAGAAAAGACGTAAAGTTTGAATTTCACATATCCTTTTATTTTGTCATTCCCTGTTTCAATCCATGAACCTGATTTATAAAATTTAACATATTTAATTCTTTTGATATGAAAATAATATACAGTAACCATTCCCTATGACCAGTAGATCTGGAAAATTGCCCAGATACATCATGTAGCTGAATTGTGCCCATTCAGCTGGTTGCCAGCCCCTTAATCTACGTATGAGTAGCAGTGACAGACACAAAGCCAAACCTCATCTTCTCTTAAGATCTACCTACAAAGGCTTTTCAAGTTTCCTTGAAAAGGAAACAGTTTCCTATGACCTTTGACATGCCAAGAGGCAGAAAACTAATCAGACTCTAAGAAGTAGTGCAAATCGGATGTAACCAATTAAATATCTGTGATTCAAAGGTTTTTTTTCACATATAATTCTTGAAAATATACAGTCTGTGTATTTTAAAGTAATTGGTTTGATTTTTTACATATTATCATCCACATATTTATATTTATTACATACATGAAATCATAATACTGTACTATTTTGAAAACTATTGTTTTCACTCTTTGTGTTAAAAACATTTCATGCTTCTATAAAGTCCTGTGTGTGGATAATAACTGAATGAACAGTCTAATGAAAACTAGACACAGTAAATCTCCATATTATAGACAATGAAACTACTAATGATGTTCAGAAGGCTAGGATGTCACCTGCAGTTCTTGTACCATGGAGTGGTGATAAACTTTTTTTCTTTGATATTTTTATTGTGAAATCTTCACATACATACAGTTCATACATAGTGTACAACCAATGGCTTACAATGTTATCACATAGTTGTGTATTTATCACCACGATCATTTTCAGAACATTTTTATCACTCCAGAAAAATAAATAAAATGAAAAAAGAAAAAAACTCATACAAATCATACCCCTTATCCCAATCCACTCGTTGACCAACAGTATTTCAATCTAGTGAGTGATAAACTTTTAACCAGTGTGGCTAGAACCTTCTTATGGCATCCCACTTCTTTGTCCCTCACCATCTTGTTTCAGAGACCAAGTAATAGTTTTATTCTTTGATATATATGTATTCAAGCAGATTATTTAAGTATATATTAGTTAGGTTCTAAGTCTTTTGTTTCAGTTTGTAAAAGCTGCCAGGAAGCAATATTCCAGAATTGGGACAGCTTTTATAAAGGGAATTTAATAAGTTGTAAGTTTACAGTTCTAAGCCTATAAAAATGTCCAAACTAAGGCATCCAAGGAAAGATATCTTAATTCAAGAAAGGCCAGTGGGTCAAGAACACACCTGTCAGCTGGGTAGTCACGTGTCTGGCATCTTCTTGTCCCTTGGTCCTGGGGTCTGTTACTTTCAACCTCTGTTCCTGTGAGGGTTCCTCATTTTGCTTCTCCAGGGCTGGCTTTCATCTCTTGATTTCCCTTGGCTCTCTCCAAGCCCTGGTTTGCTTAAATCTCATGGTGATGCTTGCTGGGCTCCAAGCATCTCCAAACATCCATGGCCCTGTTCTCCAAGTGCTGTCATCTATGTCAGCTCTGGAGTTTCTGTCAGCTGTGTCATTTCTAAGCTTTCTCCAAAAAGTTTCCCCTTTTAAAGACTCTAGTAAACTAATCAAGACCCACCTGGAATGGGTGGAGTCATATATCCAGCTAATCAAATGGTCACATCCATAATTGGGTATGTCACAGCTCAGAGGAGACAATCTAATAAAAAGTTTCCAACCTACAATATTGAATCAGGATTAAAAGAAACAGCTCCTCCACAAGATTGGATTAGGATTAAACCATGGTTTTTCTGGGGTACATAATAGATTCAAATAAGCACAATCTTTATTAATTGACTTTTGTAAAAAGCTTTGCTTCCACAAAGTGTAGGCTGGCTCCTTTGCTGATAAGTGAATGACTGTGCTTTCCCACTAGCAGTCTGTCTCTCTGTCCTGAGCACTCTCCATCTGTTCTCCTTAATGCTTTTCTTTTTCACAGTAGGATTACTGCCTACCTTCCCTTCTTGTTTAGTAACCCAGCTTGAAACAGATCACCTGTTGCCCATCCCCATGGTATGTGCTCCCATATAGCTGTAGCTCATAAGTAGTACTAGGGTTTTCACACTAATATATTTTATCTCTAAAATATTGAGGTTTTACAAAATCATGAGTACTACAAGTTTGATCACCCTCACTTCCTTTAAAGATTAAACAAAATACAATGCTTTTATGTACTATTATAATGAGGAAAAAGGGTCCTGGTTATCATAATCAACTTAAAACTGCTACCTGCCTACTTTGTACTGATCGGTGGTGAGGAATAATTTCTGCCTACTATCGTCATCTAAGAAGCTCTTACTTTAAAGCATCTCACTCAGATTGCACCTTTCTCATTTCCTCAATAAGAAAATCATAGGGATTTTTTTTTTGTAAAATTGTCCACTGCCACAGAGATAATTTTTTAAAATTTATTTCATTTATTAAATGTACCAACATACAAACACAAACATTCTCACCATATGATCATTCCATTCTACATATATAATCAGTAATTCACAATATCATCACATAGTTGTGTATTCATCACCATGATCATTTCTTAGAACATTTCATCAAGTCACAAAAAGAAATAAAAAGAAAACAGGAAAAAATTCATACATACCATATTCCTCACCCCTCCTTTTCATTGATCACTGGCATTTCAATCTACTAAATTTATTTTAACATTTGTTCCCCCTATTATTTATTTATTTTGAATCCATATGTTTTACTCATCTGTTCACAAGGTAGATAAAAGAAGCATCAGACACAAGGTTTTCACAATCGCACAGTCACATTGCGAAAGCTATATCATTATTCAATCATCTTCAAGAAACATGGCTACTGGAACACAGCTCTACATTTTCAGGCTATCCTGGAGGTCATTCTTATGTATTAAATAGATTTCACCTTTCTAGTTAAGGTGTAACAGAGAGGCTGGAGGGATCCACCGAGATAATTTGAGTAGCTAATTAGAAATCACTGCAGTTTAGTTCAGAAAGAATAGAATTTTAGAATTAATACTCATAGATATTTAGAACCAGAGTCAATACTGATGTGGTAATTGAGGCCTGGAGAGACTAAGTGTCTTTCCCAAGGATGTGACTTGTCATTTTTAGAAGTGAAACTACAACTCAAGTTACCTGTGGTGGTTTGAAGCTGAATGTTCCCCAGGAAGATATGTTCTCAAATGTAATTTATTCCTGTGGGAATGAATCCATTGTAAGTAGGAACTTTTGATGAAGCAAAATATGTTTGATTCTTTGATTTAATTATTTTGTGGTGGGACCTGAACATTGATGCCACCTTCACTTAAGGTGTGTCCCACTTCAACCAGAATGGGTCTTAATCGTATTACTGTAGTCCTCTGTAAGCAAATGAAATTGATACAGAGAGAAAGAAGGCCACAGGAAGAAAGAAGCTGAGAAATGGAACCAGGAAGAGAAGGAAGAGATGAGGAAACATTGCCATGTGCCTTGCCATGTGACAGAAGAACCAAGGATTACCGGCAGCCAGTCCCAATCTTTGAGGAGAAAGCATGGTCTGGATGATGCCTTGATTTGAACATTTCCTGGCCTCCAAACTATGAGAGAATAAATTCCCATTGTTAAATCCAACACATTTCATGGTATATGCTTGGACAGCCTCGGAAACTAAAACAGGACCTAATTAGCACCTTCCCTGAAATGCTTCATATGTGACTTACCAGATTTGATAGGTGCTTGCTTTGTAATTCCATGGTTCATTCCTAATAAAATTAAGTAAACAATGTAACAAATGAGCACCATTGCCGAATCATTATAATGATATTTCTTATAGTCTCCGGTATTTTAGAGCAGCTACAAGTAAAAACCTAAAATTGTAGAATCATTACCCATAACACACTCTGTAACCCATATCATACTAAAAAATTAGTTCTACAACAAAGTGTTGTGAAGTGCCTTGAAATGTATTGTTTTTTAGTGTGTATGTTATTTTTCACAATAAAAAAAGTGTTGATTGTGATGATAATGCACAGCTCTACGATGATATTATGAACCATTGATTGTACACTTTGAATGATCACATGGTATGTGAATATATAATATATTTTATCAATAAAAAATAGTAACAGTAAAAACAACTAAATAAATAATGGTACTAAGTTGCTGTTGATGCTACTTATTTTAAGCACATTTCTGAGAAAAGGTAGTATGAACCAGATCTCCTTTGTGCTTAAAAATTATCAAACTGTCCAATTAAGCAAGTCCTGAACCTATTGGTGCATATGGTTTTAAAACACATTGATAGAACATGAGGCATTATATGAAGAACAGATAATGGTCACTTATCAAAAATGAGCCCTGGAGGGAACATTCCATTTCATGTGCAGTTGTCGACTCATCTGCAATTTTAAACTACTTGGGTCCGGATGTATTTCTTAACATGAATGTCTCAACAAGAGAGTTTCACTTCTGCTCACAGAATTCTATGCTTCCAAGTGGTTCCAGATGAACAGAAGCAAGGGATCTCTATGATAAGGAAAATATATTTTAAAACATTAATGAAGAAAGAGAAATATGAAAATGCCTTAGAAACCATAAATCACTATTCAAAAAGGGATACTACCATTGTCATTCCTGACCTTATGAAAACTGAAATACCTTTCCAGACATAAGGTAGAATAAGTATAGCAAGTCCCTAATTCAAGACACTGTTTTAAATGAAGAACAAGAGATAACACATAGAAAACATATTCAGCTATGTGGATTTTTCCCCACAACATGACATTTTGTGGATTAGTTGTTACTGCCTTTGAAAAGTTGTGTATGTACCCTATAGAATAATGGTTCTCAGATCTTACTGCATATTGGAATCATCTTGGAAATTTAAAAAACACAA
>PVIY010017830.1:0-48743 GCA_004026745.1 Myrmecophaga tridactyla
TTTTTTTTTCTTCCACTTACCCCATTGTATGTACTTGGCTGCTAAAGTAAAGTAGAAGAATGCTTTGGCTATGTATTTACCATAAATTTTCATTTAGTCATAAAGTTAAAGAGTAAAAAATAATAATATAAAAATAAGTACAAGTCACTTCTGTTTCTGCTGCACTGGATGAAATTACACACAGCCATTTATTTATCAAAAGAAGAAAAATCTTACTAGCTATTTGGATCTTGGGTTTGATTTGAATTCACATTTTCTGGTGGGAAACTTCCTAACTGGGTTCCTTTATTTAGTGTCTAATTTATAGGTTGAAGAAATCAGTTCAGCCAGAATAATTAAATAAGATAATATCAGCAGCAAAACCTTAAATGCCACTTGCTATTATCCAGATAGTTTCCAATAAATTTCTGTAGAAATTCTCACATAATGTAATAAACCTTTCAACTTGTTCCCATTTTGTAGCAGGAAAATGGAATCACAGTGTACAAATTATCAGGCTTCCAGAAGAATTCTATTTTATAACAACACAAAACAATTTTTCTAAATAACATGCACTAAAGCAATTCAAACATATGCTGCTACCTTATAGAAGGACTGATTTAGTTTTAATAAATAACCACATTGAAAACGAATTGTGAGTCAGACTGATTAACATGTAGAAGCAGATGGGAAGGGTGCATGCTTCTAGTAAACGCAGAGAGAATGTCCATTAACTTACCCACGTAAAGAATGAGTCCTTTCCAAACTTGGCTGTTCACATAGGTAGAAGTCTCATTTTATGCAGCTGACATGCTTTCTTTCAAATTAAGCTTTTTGTATGTGAAGTTGCGAAGTCCTTCAGACAAAGGCATTTGCCTTTCGTTTTTGAAAAAGAAAAAAGTAGGAATAGCTTACTTAAAAAGAGCTTTTATTATACAAAACTGAAAATATCTCATTTTAACGACTTTCGAGTGTACAGTTAATTCAGGAGTTTTAATAACCTTCAGTATACTGTGCTACCATCACCAACAACCATTACCCCAACTTTTCATCCCCTCAAACAGAAACTCTGCCCCCATTAAGCAATAACATCCACTCACCCTTACCCCCAGCCCATGGCTATCTGTAGCCAGCTATCTGTCTCTATGAATTTGCATATTCTAGGTATTTCATATACGTGAAATTATACAATATTTTGTCATTTTGTGTCTGGCTGATTTCATTTAACATATCTTCAAGATTCATCCATGATGGAGCATGTGTCAAAACTTCATTCACTTTTTAGGGCTGAATAATATTCCATTGTATGCACATAATATATTTTGTTTATCCTATAATATTTTGATGACACTGGGTTGTTTCCAGCTTCTGGCTGTTGTGAATAACACTACAAATATCTGTCCAAGTCCCTGCTTTCAATGATTTTTGGTATATACCAAGAGAAGGGATTGCTAGGTTATATGGTAACTCTACATTCAACTTTCAGATGCGCTGTCAAAATGTTTTCCACAGTGGCTGTACCATTTTACAATGCCACAACGTGTAAGGTTTTGGTGTGGCTGCATCCTCAACAATGCTTGCTCTTTTCTTTTTTTTCATAATACCCATCCTGGTAGGAATGGCTTACTTTTGAGAGGAATAAAATATATTTATGAATTTTTGCTTTCATTTAAGATCACCATGGACAGGAAATTATAGGATATAAGTAACTATGAATTTGGGACAAAGCATATGCTTCCTTGCCTGAAATGACTCTTGGTTAAGGCA
The DNA here is from genome assembly GCA_004026745.1 of Myrmecophaga tridactyla. Taxonomy (NCBI): domain Eukaryota; kingdom Metazoa; phylum Chordata; class Mammalia; order Pilosa; family Myrmecophagidae; genus Myrmecophaga; species Myrmecophaga tridactyla. The sequence continues at coordinate 1,747 of PVIY010017830.1, forward strand.
TCCTTTTCCCTGATAACCATGCCAACTTAGAGTGGAAGAATAGGCAGGGGCCTCTCAGAGCTACCACTGAATTCGTGACCCTAAATCAATGGGAGACTAAAGGAGGTACCATGGGGGCTGGAGGGAGGCCCGAGAGAGAGAGGTGTCAAGTATCAGACTAGACACATCCACTTCTGAACCATGACTCCCCAGGAAACTCTCTGAGTAGGAACCACGTGTTTCTACTTTACAGCTTAGGTGCACTCCATTCTAAAGGCAGAGGGGTGGGTAATTGTGAACCTTTGAGGTTCCTTTTATCTTTTAATTCTATGAACTGGACACTGGCTTCTTTCCCTGTCAAAGCCACTGCCAAACACCTGTCAGACAAAACACCCCTGGAGGTCTCTTTGTGAACTTCCAGAATGGAAATAAATGATCATGTCTTGAAAAATCCATGAGAATGCCTTCTTTTGATTCAGTTGTCTGACTGTGACCTAGGATCCGAATGGCCCCAAATGTCCTTGTTCAGCTTGCCTGGCCAGAGTTTGAGTTATGGCCATGCATTTCTTTTGCTATTCTTATGTTCCTGGGATGGAGCAGCTTCCCAGATAAAATGGTGAGAGTAAGCTGTAGCAGCAAGATGAAGAACAAGGGATAGCTGCCAGCCCCTCGTGGAATGCCTTCCAATCCTCTTTCCTGCTTATAGATTCAAAACTTTTCAAAGTAGATGACATAGGCCCCTTGTGGGGAAGAATTGTTCAACAGCTTGACACTACAGATAAATTCATTTCTCTCAACTCCTCCAGGGTCCATTCCAAAGTGTACAATCCCTGCCCTCTGGTCTTTACCCATCAAAATCTATCTTCAAGACCTACTTCAAATGCCTTCTCCTCCTCAAAGCCTTCTCTGATCCTCACAAGTTAGAAAGACCAGTTTTCTCCTCCATATGCTCATCTGCCATGACACAAGAAGGGTGTGTGCAGTAGAAGCCAAATTACAGCAGCAACTCCAGCATGCCATGATACAGGGGAGCTGGGCATGCCTCAGTCCCCACTGGATCTCCAGTAAGCTTCTGGCCACTAGACACCACGTGACATTCACTTCTGTAACTGCATGAGCAGTGGAAGGGAAGTGGCTGGGCTGTGGAAGTTCTTGTGTAAGGGTGGATTTAGCACAGGATTTGCAGTGAATTCTCCCAATAATGCACCTTTTAAGTGAGCTGACGTTTAGATGGTTCTGAATGATAGCCCAGAGCTCAGGAAGCCAGACTGAGTCAACCACTGGCCGAGAGCAAAGACCTGGCCCGGTGGTGTGAATGAACTGCTTTTAGTGCCGCACCTCGCCAGTGTGATTTCAGGCTCTGAGCATTTTTCCTGTTTGATATTGTAAGCTCCCAGAGGGCATGGACTGTGACATTTCTACTTACTTATATATTCCAGCACCGCATGCATTGGGGTATTTAATAAATATTGCTTAATGATGATTGCTCTCATAGCGCGTGTACGGGGCTCTGTGCTCACTGGGCTCCCCAGACACATGCACACCAACTGCCCAGAGTAAATAACATTTACTGAAAATGTTCCTTTCAGGCACTGCAAACCTGCACCAGCTTTCTGCAGGCAGTAACCAGAAAATAGAACTCACGGTCCTTTCTCTCAAGTCAAACATCTCTTCTGACATAGAGAAGCAGTTGAAGAACTGACAATGAAAAGTCATTATTGAGTATGTATTTAAGCTTATTATATAGAGAGATATGTGTCTGCGAAGGAGTATCTCCTTCCATTAATTCAATTATTTCAACCCCAAAGCAATGGCAATAGTTTCTATGTTACTGCTAAAACTATCTCCATGCACATCTCCGGAGTTGGATTTAAAAAATAAAACTCAGAAATAAAAAAACATGCTTTAGTTCCTGTGCTCACAAAGGCCACATCCCCATATCCACCTGACAGTCTGGGAATGGTAGACATGATTGTTTCCAGTTGTCTCAGTTACATGTGAGTCTACTTGAAAAATGAAGCCAAACACGGGAGTTTTCTTTCTCCCCATTGTTCCCTAACCTTAACAGTACTTCAACTTTGTCCAAGGTCCTGTGTGCTTTACACGTGAATTCAGAAGTCAGACACTCTGGAAACATTTGTTAAGTTGGATAACAGGAACATAAGAAGAACTTTCTAACATATCCAACCTATTTTCTGATCAGAAAATGCTCTGTTGTTCTTCAGAAAATGCTCTCACATCCTCTGTTTTGTTTCAAACCCTCTCAGCTGAGCTGTGAAATCCTACATGATGCCACACAGTCTGTTTGTTGTTTTATCCTCACAACAAACCTCGAGATATGGGTAGTGACATCGTCTATGGCAAACCAGTGTCTGAACTCTTTTTCTTTTGGAGTTATTTCCCACCCTGAGGTCTGGGTGGAGGTTGAGACTCACAGCCTTTCTTTATAGACACTGAAAACCTACTTTCCCTGCCTCCCTTGCAGCTAGGATGCGTTCCGTGATTTGGGCTCCATCAGTCCATCAATTAGAAGTACATTTCTGGACTTGGACCAGAGAATTAATGGCACAAAGAAGCAGGGACTACCTGGAGCCTGCTCTGCTCGAGGCAGCCATACCCAGTTTCTAGCAACAGAAGTGGTCCCAGCAGCAGTGCTGGTGTCGGGAGAGGTATTGCCAAAGGATCAGTTAGAGGTGTAATTTTGGTCATGGTTCCTCACTGGGCAGCCTGGGAGTCCCTGACTACTGACTGAAGCCCTTTTGAGAGAGGAAATTGGGATGTAGCCTATCAGTAGAGCCAGGGAAGGAGAGGCTAATCACCATGTGACAGAAGCCAAGATGTCAAGTAATGCCAGGGATTGGCCAAGGAGCCATCACCAAATGCTATGGACTCTGAAAGCATGGCCTGGCAATGCCTTGATTTTGGACATCCAGCCTCCCAAACTGTGAGACAAAAAATTCCTGTTGACTAAGCCAGCCAATTTGTAGTATTTGGTATTTGCTTTAAACATTTTGAATGTTAGTCATCTAGAATTTATTTCTTGGTATGGCGTGAGGCAAGTATTCAATATTCCTTCCCCATGTGGAAAGCTAGTTGCAGTTGTCCAGCACCGTTTATTGCATGACCCATTCTTTCCCCCATTAATTTGAAATGTCACCTCTGTCATACACCAAGTTTCTGTATAAGTCATGTGTCTGTCTTTGGATATTTAAAGCTGTACATTTTGTCCCACAAATTTTGATACCTACGTTTTCATTGTTTTTCAGTTCTCAATATTTCATAATTTCCATTTGATTTCTTCTTTGACCCTGAATTATTTAAAAGTAAGTTTTTAAAATTTCCAAATATCTATATGTGCTTTAAACTTACTTCTTTAAATTTATTATTGAAATTTCCAAATATCAGACTTTGTTTTTGTTTTAAAGAATTTTTTATCATGATTTCTAAATGTATTAGAAAGTGTCATCTTTATGACATTGAGCTTCTCTGTCCAATATAGCAGCAAGATGTGACTATTGAATACTTGAAATGGGGATAGTCTGAAACAAGATATGCTGTATATGTAAAATACTTGCCAGATTTCAATAAGGTGAAATATTTCATGAATGATTTCTGTGTACTGATCATGATGAAGTGAACATGTTTGCATACTTGGGGTAAAATAAAATATATTATTAAAACTAATTTCACCTGCTTTTTTGTTTTTTGTTTTACATTTTAAACGCAGCTACCAGAGTCTTTGAAACGGTATGTATGAGTCACATTATATTTTTCTTAGACAGTGCTGATATAGATTATTTGGTATATTTTGAAATTAGTTTTATGGCTGGTACGTGATCAACTCTTGTAAATGTTTGTCTGCACTTGAAAAGGAATGCTGACTCTCCGGGTGGGTATAGGGCTCTGTACATGTTTATACAATTGGGTTGTTCACGTCTTCCTTATTAGTAGTAATTTTTGCCTCCTTTATCAGATTCTAAGAGATGTATGAAAAACTACCCACTAGAAAAGTGCATTTATTAATTTCTTCTTGCAATTCTGTCCATTTTTGTTTTATGTATCTTTGAGGCGATATTGTTAGCTGCATATGCTATGCAGTGAATTGAAGGGTTGTGGTATACTTTTGGTGATTTTTTCCCCTTCTGAATGTCTTTATATTTCTGTTCTTTTAGTGGTTATTCAAAATTTTAACATGTTTTCTCTGAAATTAATCAACATTGCTGCCTTCCTCCATGCCTTACAAGAACCTTAGGTGGCTGTTACTCAGGTCACAGCCATGTCCCCATGTTGTCGCGATCCAATATTTTAATGCCATCTCATTTTTAAATTTTTAAACTCGGCATTATATCATTGTTTTCAATACAGTTAATGTATACATTTTAAAAATTGATATTTTATTATTTAATTTTTTGTGTGTATCTTATTCCCAGTCCTCAACTTTCTTCTTACTGAAGAAGAGCCCTTAGTGGTTCTCTCAACAAAACTCTATGACTGGCAAACTTTGTCTTTGTCTTTGTCATTAATATCTTCATTTTACCTTCACTCTTCGTGTGATATTTAGCTGGATATGGAGTTTTAGGAGGACTATTTTTTAGAAGTGAATGTCGAATAACTAATGTGGTAGACAAAATAGTGACACCCCCCCAAAGATATCTGCATCCTGATCCCCAGAACGCGTTATCTTATATTGCAAAGTTGCAACATTATTGCAAATGTTACCTTATATGGCAAAAGGGGCTTTGCGTATATGATAAATTAAAGATCCTGAGATGGAGAGATTATCCTGGATTATTTTGGTGGCTCTAATGTAATCACGGTGTTCTCATAAGAGGGAGGTAGTAGGGTTAGAGTCAAAAGGAGGGAAAGAGTTGCAATGATGGAAACAGAGGAGAGAAAGAGAGAGCTTGGAAGGCACTATGCTGCTAGATTTGAAGATGGAGAAGGGACCACAAGCCAAGGAATGCAAGCAGCCTCTAGAAGCTGGAAAAGGCAAAGAAAAAACAAGGCAAAACCTCCAGTGGGAACCAGCACTGCTGACCTTGATTTTAGCCCAGTGAGATTAATTTTGGACTCCTTGACCTCCATAACTATAAGATAGTACATTTGTGCTGTTTTTAAGCCATTAAATTTGTGCTAACTAGTTACAGCAGCAATAGGAAACTAGTACTAACTACTGCTAGGGGCTGCATTTTAGTAAGAAGGAAAATAAAGAAATTAGTTTAATATAACAAGATCACAGAGATGATAATGCATTAATTATCACAAGGTTGCTTCAATTTAAAGATATTATTCCATTATCTTCTGACTTCTTTTTTGGGCAGTTTACAGATTTATCTCCAAGCATCTAAAACAATGTCTGGCATGAAGCAGGAGTTCAATAAATATTTGGGGGATATGTTGAATAAGTAAATGAATGAATAATAAGTTTTATGTCCCTCTAATTGTGTTCCTTGGTAGGGAACCTATTCATTCTGGTTATTTTTAACATTTTCTTTGTATTTTTGCTGCTTTACTATTTCCTGTGGCATAGCAAATTCTTTATGTGTATACTGATTCTTTATTTATCCTGTTGTAGTAATTTGCAAGCTGCCAGAATGTGATATGCCAGAACTGGAATGGCTTTTATAAAGGGAATTTAATAGGTTGCAAGTTTACCGTTCTAAACCTATAAAATGTCTGCACTAAGGCATCCAGGGAAAGATTACCCTTAATTCAAGGAAGGCTGATGGGTCAGGAACACCTCTGTCAGTTGGGTAGTCATGTGGCTAGTATCTGCTGGTCCTTTGCTCCTGGGCTCTAGGCTTTCAGCCTCTGTTCCTATGGGCGTTCCTCACTTTGCTTCTCTGGGGTTGGCTTTCATTTCTTGGCTTCCCTTGGCTCTCTTCAAGTTCTGTTTTGCTTAACATCCCATGGTAACAACTGTTGGGCTCCAAGCATCTCCAAATATCTGTCTCTGCTTTCCAAATGTTGGCATTGGTGTCATCTCTGGGCTCTGAAGTTTCTGTCTGCTCTGTCATTTCTAACTCTCTCCAAGATGTTTCCTCTTTTTAAGGATCCCAGTAAACTAATCAAGACCCACCTGGAATGTGTGGAGTCATATCTCCACCTAATCAAAAAGTCACACCCCCCAATTGGGCACGTCACATCTCTGTGGAGATAATGTAATCAAGAGTCTCTACCAAAGGTGTTAACTCAGGATTAAAAGAGATGGCTGCTTCCACAAGACTGAATCGGGATTAAAGCATGACTTTTCTGGGGTACATAATGCTTTCAAACCAGCACACTGTATGTTGATTCTTTATTTATCCTACTGGGCTCATTTGCTTCTAAGAAGGATTCATTCCTTTCCTCAACTGAAGAAAATCTCAGCCTCTTCAAATATTGCCTTTCACCCACATCAACTGAGGAAAACTGATACTTTTCTTAGGATTTAAAATAATTTTTTGAATCTTTGGAAGTTTATTTTATTTTCTTTGGAAAAATGCTTTCTTTTTCTAACTTAACAAGAAAATGTGGGAAATATCAAGATCACTGAAGCCATACACACAAGGTTGGTGAGCAAATTCCGCTCTTATCACATGTGAAAAACCACAATTCTCCACAACACAACAATATAACACATTCCCTAAAACAAACATTCATGGTTTCAAGGTGATGAGTCAGTACTTCTTGGAAATATTAAAATAAACTTCTGAACATTATGGAAAGTTCTTTGCTCTTCTTAGTAATCTGAGTTTGAGGAAATTCAATTTTGTTAACATTTTTTCTTATTGATCTAAATGAAGATGAATGACTAATCTAATAGTCTGCGTTCTTGAAAGCGCTATTGGAACTATCTTTTCATTGTTTTCATATTCTTCCCTAACTGTTAATGAAACATATATCCTCCAATTCTCAATTCTAATTGTGACCAATGTTCTTTTAAAAATATTCAGAGCTTATGATAATTTCGTTCCACACTCACATTCTTTTTATTCTCTATTTCTAGAACTTGCATGTATGTTGGACTTTTGTTTTTTATTCTGCATGCTTCTTAAACACTCATTCATAATCTCCATCTTTTTCATCATCTCTGCAATTCTCTAGATAATTTCCCAGAATTTATCTCCTAATTCATTAATCCTTCTAAGGCAGCCATTGAATCTTTCATTTCAGTGTCTACATGTCTATGTCATTTTATTCAAAAATTTTAGTTGTTTCCATTGTATCCTAATATTCCATTATGATTTCTATTCTTTTTCTTATTTCTTTAACCATTTTTTTAAACTTTATTTTGAAATAATTTCAAACTCATAGGACAGTTGTTAAAATAATACAAAACAATACAGAGAATTTCAATATACTCCCCAATGAGTTACCCAGATTTATCAACTTTTAATATTTGCCATATTATATCTACCTATCCATCTATCTATCTATCTAATCTAAACTATCTCATCTATCTAGAATCTATTTTCCAAACCTTTGAGAGTAGGTTGCATACATCATACTCCTTAAACACTTAATACTTCCATTTACCTTTCCTAAGAACAAGGATTTTCACTTATGTAACCACATTATGTACTGTATTAGCCAGAGTTCTCTAGGAAAACAGAACCAGCAGAAGATATTTGCAAATATGAGATTTATGAAAGTGTCTCATGCACATATGCAATAAAAATAAATCATAGGGGGAACAAATGTTAAAATAAATTTAGATTGAAATGCTAGTGATCAATGAAAGGGAGGGGTAAGGGGTATAGAAAAAAATAGGGGAAACAAAGGCTAAAATATACTGAGTAGACGGAAATACTAGCCGTCAATGAGAGGGAGGGGTAAGGGGTATGACGGAAATACTAGCCGTCAATGAGAGGGAGGGGTAAGGGGTATGGTATGGATGAATTTTTTTCTGTTGTCTTTTTATTTCTTTTTTTAAATTGATGCAAATGTTCTAAGAAATGATCATGATGATGAATATGCAACTATGTGATGATATTGTGAATTACTGATTATATGTGTAGAACGGAATGATCATAAGTTAAGAATGTTTGTGATTGTTGTAATTTTTTTTTAATTTAAAAATAAATAAATAAATAAATAAAAAGAATTATGATCTCTTGAAGCTGTCAGTAAGGTTGTGCATGCTTTTGTCAGTCATTGGAGAACCAGAACTATACAAAGGATAGAATAAAACTGAGCAGCCCCTTTGTTTGCCCATCCTCTGTCCTCCCGACACACACACACACACACACACACACACATACACACACACACACACACCACTAATAAGTATCTCTGAGTTACAGGTCAATGAATATAGCCATGGGCGAAACCTGGCAGGAAGAAAGTGATGTCTCATTTGATGCTTAAAAGAAAACAAAGCAAAACACAGGCTTGTTCAATTAAGACATGGTTCTCATTATCAAAATAGCAGTGAGAACATCTTCCTCCTTCCAAACGCACTCCTCTGACTTTTTGTGACTTTTATTTTTCAAATCTGGCTTAGACACATATTTTAAGCTGGTTTTATATGAACACGAATTGCAGTGCATCAAGGAGGAAACCAATACAATTTTCCCTAAATCCTATCCTATACAAGGGCAGCCCAGACTTAAATTAAGGATTTGGGAGCTATATTTAAGGAAACAGAATGATATGGCAAATGTAGCAAAATGTTAAAAGTTGGTGGATCTGGGTATCTGGGTGGGGGATATGTTGGTATTCTCTGCTTCTCCGCATTGTTTTTTTAAAATTTTCTGGTTAATTTAAAATTGTTTAAAAAAAATTTTTTTTTTGGGGTGGGCCACGGTGGCTCAGCAGGCAAGAATGCTTGCCTGCCATGCCAGAGGACCGGGGTTCGATTCCCAGTGCCTGCCCATGTATAAAAAAAAAAATTTTTTTTTTTAAATGACAGTAAGGAAACATACACAAACACCAAGGTTCCAGCTATTGGGCAAAACTCCTAAAGAATTGGACTACAACAGATTGGGGTATCCTTTGAATATTCTTAGAGGAGAAAGTCATGTAAAGTAGTGCTTTAGGTCAGAAGGCTCCGTTTACTATCTACTAGCTAGAATAGTCAAAGTCTGCCTGAGTCTTATTTTCCACATCTGTAATATAAGGATTGTAATACTACTTGTCTTTCATAACACACAGTTATAATGAAGGTAAGATAATGAAAATAAAAGTAATTTGTAAACTAAAAAAAAAAGTGCCTCATGCAACTGTATGGATGCACTAGCCTGAATTCTGTAGAGAGGCTGCAAGCAGGCAACTCCAATGAAAGTCTTTGATGAATTCCCCAGCGGAGGCTGGCTGGCTGAAATGGAGAGATATTCTCTCTCTCCAAAGCCTTTATAGCTGTCAACTGATTAGATTAACTGTCACTCATTGTGGAAGGCACTCCCCTTAGCCTACTGCAAATGTAATCAACCATAGAAGCAATCAACGTGCTGATGATTTAAGTCCACAATGTGTCCTCACAGCAACAGCTAGGCCAGTCTTGCTTGACCAGACAATTAGGCATCATTACTTGGCCAAGTTGACACATGAACCTAACCATCACAAGTATAATCATCTATTTCAAAATATTTAACATTGATATAAAGCATGAAGTCTGTATTATAAATTTTTCAGTTGTCCCAATAACATTATATTGGGCATTTTCTCCATTATTAGATCTAGTCCAGGATCATGTACTGCATTTAACTGTCATTGTCTCTTTAGTCTCTCTTTTAAGAAAAAAGTGTGTTGACATAATTTCCCACCTCAACCATTCCCAAGCATACAATTCAGTGGGATTAAGCACATTCACAGTGGTGTACTACCCTCACCACCATCCATTACCAAAACTTTCTCACCAGAAACCTGCAGCCATTGTGCATTAACTTCCCATTCTCCCTCCTCTGACCCGGTAACCTGTACTCAACTTGCTTTCTGTAAATTTTCATACTCTAATTACTTCATACAAATGAAACCGTACAATAGCTGTCCTTTGTGTCTGACTTATTTCACTCAACCTGATGTCTTCAAGATTTATCTGTGTTGTACCATATATCAGAACATCATCTGTTTTATGGTTAAATAATATTCCATTGCATGTATGTACAAACATTTTGTTTATACATTCATCTGTTGATGGACTTTGGGTTGCTTCTGGTTGTTGTGAAGAATGCTGCCATGAATACTGGTGTATACCTATCTGTTCAAGTCCCAGCTTTCAATTCCTTTGGTTATATACCAAGAAGTGGCATTTCCAGGTCATATGGTAGTTCTGTGCTTAACTTTTTTGGAAACTACCAAACTGTTTTCTTCAGTGGCTGAACTATTTTACAAACCCACCAACAATGTACAAGGGTTCCTATTTCTCTGCATCCTTGACAGTAATTGCTATTTTCTGCTTTTTTTAAAAAAAAAATTATAGTCATTCTAGTGTGTATGAGGTGATTTCTCATTGTGGTTTTTTGTTTTGTTTTGTTTTGCATGGGCAGGCACCAGGAATCGAATCCGGGTCTCCAACATTGCAGGCGAGAACTCTGCCTGCTGAGCCACTATGGCCCACCCTCACTGTGGTTCTGATATGTGTTTTCCTAATGGCTAATGATGCTGAGTATCTTTTATATACGTATTGGCCATTTGTATATCTTCTTTGGAGAAATGTTTATTCAAGCCCCTTGCCCATTTTTAAATTGAGTTGTTTGTCTTTTTGTTGTTGAATTGTAAGAATTCTTAATATACCCTGGATATTAAACCTTTATCAGATATATGGTTTTCAAATATTTTCTCCCATTCTATTGTTTGTCTTCTTCCTTTAACCATTTTTAAGTATACTTATTTTACACATTCTTTTAACACCATTAAGCTCTAATTATTTTATTATTTATGTCTGCTGACTCCCACCTATCATAAATTATTTCTTCACTACTTTATAATTGTTTAGGTATAGTTCATCATTAGTAGGGGTTGCTTTCCTAAGGGAGTCCACTGCATCCTAGGTTATGGGAGTATCCTCATAAAGGGAGTATCCTTAATAAAGTTTCTGCTTCTACTGGGACACTTTTGCTTATTCCTTTTTCCCTTGGGAAGAGCTTTTTTTCTTAGAGAAACAAACCTTCAAGGCTCCCAGTTTTATAAAAGGTTCTCATGAACTGCTCTCCAACTCCTACAGACACTTCAGCATGGGCTTCAAGAGTTCATTCTAACAAGGTCTACAATATCTTTCCACATCCCCATGGTATCAGCTAAAGTACATTAGGTTAATGCCTGTCTGGAAAACATGGAAATTCCCATATGAAGTAGGAGATGATAGTAGACAATCTCCAATGTTTTCACCAACTCTAGGTTTCTAGGATTCTCTGATGATTGGGATTATTGATTGATCCTACGTTATATTGCAGAAACTAATAAATTAGACAACTGTGAATAATACATTCTGTAATTGGATTTTTAATTCTAATTTAAGGACACATAGAAAAAAGATATGTTTGCCTTGTGGTTAGGTTAAAAGGACTTTCTTAGCTCATGACCCAACAACATAGAGCCCATGACTATATAGAAACAGCATTGCAGGCAAAGAGCTAACATTGAGCTATACTCTTCATCTAAGACTAGGGAAAGAACTGCTTTATTCAAAACCCCAAAGCTACTTGTTCCCATCTCCCATTTTCCTGGCTGTAGCTTTGGGAGGGTAGAATTTGAAGATTCTTTCAAATTCGCTTGCTTTTTCCTCTAACTTATATACTCACCAAAGTTCTGACTGACTTACAAAGCTAAGTCAGTTTGGTTGTTTGTTTGGTCTCATTTTTAAAAATGTGACTCTTTGGATACTATTTTCTTTCTTTCATCTTACTTTCCTTCTTTCTTTCCTGTTCCATTGAAGTCCATGATAACAATACTGGGGAAGAAGAAATAATTAGAACTCTCTCCCAATAGCAATTAGATAGACCTTTCCCCAGAGGATAGACACTTAGTGCTGTATGATGAGCTTTTCTTACTGAAAGTTATTTTACTATGTGTTTCTAAGTTATCTGTTCTCAGAAAATGAAAGTTAAAAGATTGCTCCTTTGAACAGTGTCTCTATTTGTTTCATAGAGCAACAATTTAATGAAAAAGCAATGCTAGAAACTAAATGTATTAATGTTCACTTTTCTTAGCTGCATGTAAGTACCTTTACTGTAATTATAACAGAGAGGTCATTCCTAAAGAATTACTTAATCTTCAAATGATATAAGACAATTATTCCCAAGAGAATCAAACAAATTCGTAAGACAAATACAGTTGAAATTTCAGACATCAATCTCTTTTTACCATAGCCTGGGAACAAGGGAGCTATGAAATATAATTTTACCCCAAGGTCCAACAAATGACTGCATGAAAATTATTTCCTGCCTGCCAAAAAAAAAAAAAAAAGGAGAAGAAAAAAAAAACCACAAAACTTTATTTTGGTATATAGCCTAATACATGTGCAGGGTGTTGTTTTGTTTAAATAATAAAAATTCCCTGAAAGAGAAAAATCACTCTCTTCCAAACGAAGAGTTTTAAAAATAAATTTAGTATGTATTTTAGGAATCATTTACTCTATGTTATTCAACAATTCAGACTGAGTTTGAGCCAGTTCAGCTTGTAACCAAGAGAATATTGGAACAGGCTTGTCATTGAGTGAGAAGTTGGGAGAGACTCAAGTGGCCAAGTCTTTTCCAAGTTCTCACTAAAACACACATGAAGCTATTGAAGAGGTGAAAATGCACATGATCACTAAAAAGTGGAACTCAGAATCAACCCAGAGACAAAATCTGAGAAGAATTTCCTTTAGATTCAAGACCAGTTGGCCTATTTATATTGAATGGGTCACCTCTCTGAAAAGAGCCAGTGGAAACAGGGGAAAAAAAAAATCATCCCTTGGTACCAACCCAAAAGTCTTGGAAGCAATCCCATCACTGCAGTGTTTCCCAAACTAGTGTGTTTAGGAACTTGAGTCCCAAGAGATTTGGTCCTTCTTGAAAAGAGAACATGGTGAAAAGGAAGGGCCCTTCTGCAAAATATGTCTCCTTTTGGAAATTCAGGAAGCATGTCAGTGATATTAAAGTTTTTGAGAGTTGCTGCAGAATAAAAGTTTATTTAATTGCATTGAACTTAGAATTTCTGAAACGTAGTTAGGTACACAGTAGTGTATTTCTTAAAAATGCATAGTAACACCTGTTAATATCCTATAGTACCAGTGTCCAAAGAACCTACTTTGGGAATGCTGTCTGGGTACATCCCTGCCTGGGTGCTGCTTTGAAGCAGAAGAATATTATTTCCCTCCACTTTTTTTTATGGCAAATTTGAGAGTAAAACCATTTAAAGTAAATGGGTAGGTATCAGGATTGGAGATATTGTGGTTAAAAAATAAAAACAAACTTTAAGAACAGAGCAGCCTAAAATAAAAATAAAACAGTACATAATGAAAATGAAGAACAGTTAAGTTATAGAAGGACTATAAAGATTCACATAGTCACAGATTCAGCAAATACACTTCAAATGTAAGTAATAAGAAAAAACATTAATGAGGCAAACTAAAGTCCATATGGAAAAAAATGGACAAGAAAGAACAGCCAAAAACATTCTCCATTTTGGTCTTTTCATATAATAGCAAAATGTAGAACAAGGTTGTTTTTACACATAAAATAGACAAATTCTTGTCAGTAGGAAAAATGGAAAATCCAGAATTAGACCCAAATGCGTAAGGGAATTTAGTTTATGTTGATGATGTTCTCCAAAATTAACAGGAAAACTGACACTTTTAGTGCCCACCATGTCCCCAGAAATGTTCTAAACATTTTACATATTTCAAATTATTTCATCTCATAACCACCCTCTGCAGAAAGTATTATTATTAACTTCAATTTATAGATGAGGAATCTGATCCTAGTAAATAGGCAGTGTTTGAATTCAAACCCAAACTACAGATCTTCTACTGTAAACTTTTATACTCATTAATCTGTTACATAAAAAATGTTCTTTAAATAACTCCTGTTAAGAGAAAAATACAGATATAACTCTGACAATATATACACAGGATTAGCTCAAATTGTATTTATAGAGTTACATAATTGCAAATTTATGTATAGGAAAATGACTAGAAGAAAAAAAATTTAGGAATTATAGGGAGCTTAATTTTTTCATTTGTAAGAGTTTCCTAATTTTCTACAATGACATTCCTTTTATGGTTGGGGAAAGAACAGAAATGCTAAGAAGTAAAATGAAATAAAATTTAGGGAGAAAATAATCTTGCATTACTACAGATTAATCTTATATCAAAATAAATATATGTCTCTTATGATTTAGAGTGCAAAATGCACATTAAATTTTAGGATAAAATGTAGATCTTCAAAAAATATTAAGCTGTGGACAGCCCTAAAGCCATACCCAGCTCCTTTCTGTTGCCATTAGTGGCATTTTCTGAGAAAGGGTTTGAGAAGCATTAGGGGAAGACTCGAAATGGTAAAGTTAGATATCCACAGTGTTAAAAATAATTGTTAAGATTTTATAACTATTTCTGGCTAATGATATCAAATTATTAAGATATCTATGGAAAGAATCATTATAGACTCCACTTTTCTGAAGACTATTCCAGAAAACCCAGATTTTCCCCTGTCAAACAAATTGTATGTGATGATTTATGGTGCATTCTACAATTCTTGGTTTTGTTTAGGCCCGACTGAGTTAAAATAAGAAAAAAAAAGTAAAAATTATTTGAGAGAACTGGGATCATTTTCTCTATTGCACTATTTCCCCATTTTCCCTATTCCCTATCTAATCATCATAAGATTCCTGAGATAGATACACATGCATCTCTTCTTAAAAGAAACATTCAAATGAAGAGGGTTAATATACTTACCATGAGGATTTGGGGGACATGGTGATATTGAAATGTTATAATATTGAAATGTGACCTCCCCCTGAGGCCCTCTGTGGTCCCCTCTGCTCGCTGCAAAGCTGAGCTGGCCCCTCGCATCTGCCGTCCTCAACCCTTTCAGTCACAGGGCTTAAGCTTCTGGATTTGCACTGGTTTTCTCGCCTGTCTCCACTCTCAGATTACAAGCTGCTTGAGAGCAACACTCCATGTTCTGCTCATGTCCTGTCTCCTAGCACAGAGGAAGCACTTAGGAAATAGTTATTGGAAGGATGAATTGAGCAATTAGTGCCTTGTAATTCCACATGAAAATGGACAGTGAGGAATTCAGGAGTGGCTCTCAGGAGACTGACCAGGGCTAGAGACAAATTCAGAAGCCATAAAATGATACCAAATGTCTCTAGAACCTTAACAATTCAGGAGCTTTTCATTTTCATATACATCTTGGTTGAGTCTAAGAGGTGATCAGGTATAAGAAGCATTTCTTGCATGAAAACATCGAAGTTCAGAGAGGTTAAGCAATTTGTCCAATGATATTCAGCTAGGAAGTAAGAATAATGTTAGGGATCGATACTGATGAGAATTTACTGTGTGCTAGGCCCTGGTTGAGGCAGGTGATTTCTATTAACTCCTTTAACACAGTCATCACTCCACAAGGTTTCATCCGTAACTTACACTGATGAGAAAAGGGAAGGATAAAATGATTAAGTAATTTGTCCCTGGCCAGAGAACTGGTATGTGGAGATGGGTTTCAGGGGGCAAGTAGGGAGCTTTCTGGCTTGCTCTCCCTTTACCTCTCACCTGTTACTACCTAGACAGCTGGAATTTTGATCAGACTGTAAGTCGAGTGTTATTTCCACCAAATGACATCGTTTCTCTCATCTGTCATTTCTATTCATAGGTATTGGGAAGACCAAATCAAATAAATGCATAGAAAATACCTTGCACACCATTAAAAATGTGAATGGAGTATTAGCTGCAGAAGTAGATGAACTCTCCAGGGGCTTTGTCAATTGAGAAAAAAGTCAGGAATCACTTTGGTGCTCTTATTTTTAAATTAGTGGAAATAATTAGCCCCCTTCTCCCCAGGATGGGTTGCTAGCTAGATAAAGCAAGATTAATGATTGGGAAGCAATCTGAAAAGTTGAATCCTGGATGCAAACATAAGACATTATTCAGTTGTATTTAATTTCCATGCTGTGAATTTAGCCCATTTCCTCTTGTCGTCGGCTCCCCAGTAAAAACTGAAAAGACTATTCTGCTCGCTGTTGGAAATCCTGCCCACTATTAGGATTAGTAGGAGGGAATTTCTGAAGCTGGGTCTTTGCCTTATGACCTACCCCAAATTGAGATGGATTCTCTTCTGTCGCTAATCTGTACTTTATTTTTATTGTACAAGAAAGAAATTTCAGGAGATCAAGAGTCATGAAGGGACTTGACAAAGGTCTCACCTTTTTTATTCCACATCAAATGCAATGTTCAGGTAATAGTTTTAACCACATTGCATTTAGCCCTCTTCCAGGAGGCGATAAACTTCCCTAGGGCCTGATTCTATATTTGTGTGTGAAGACAGGATGGGAGAAAATGCCTGATGCCTGCAGCTGAATCTGTGATGGAAGGCTTAGTCTCACCACAGCTCCAGCAACTGGTCATGGGGAGGGTCCTGGCCACTTTTTATGACTACTCTGGAGTTTCAGAGGACAGAGGTCATGGCTTTGTGATAGAATCGATTCACTATCGCCGGGACTCAATTCCAGTAGCCTTTTGGGCAAGTCTTCCCGTAGGAGATATTATTAGACCTTTAACGAAAGGCATGCCTCGCCACGCATAGCTAGGGAGACAAACATTCTGCAATCCAGTGAGAGCTCCAAAAATTGCCTGCAGTGTTCATGTTGTTTTCCATCAATGTAAACCTGCAAGCATCCTACATGGAAAAGGAATGTGCTCATTCCAGGCTTCACATAGGAACGATTGCGGCAGCACGACAGTCTCTATTCCAATAAGGGAAATTTCGTTGCCTGCCTGGCATCAGGATAACTTTGGGTCCCTTGAGGGGATTTCCCCCCAAATCCCCTTTATCAGCCTTCCCTTTTAAATAACATTTCTCCGTGGGAATTGTAGGCTCAGTCCCATGTCAGTAAATGGTCCCCTAATAGCCTTCCACGGCAAAGTTATGACTTGTCCCCAAAGAAAAATGCTGCCTTGTGAGCATGTTTTATCGAGGCTAAAAGTCAAGTCATAAAACATCAACCCTCACATCTGAGTGCCTGTTTGCTAAAACACTATTTATTTGTACGTAAATATTTGTCTTTTCTTCGCAGGGGTGTATTTGCTTGCATATTCAAGTAGACCATATGCATAAATTTAAAAACGTCCTAAGTGTTATAATGGGAATGTAGTTTAGGAGCTGATTCTTTTGCCTGCTAGTTTGCCAAATAGATTAAACCGCTTCTTGCTTTATCTAAAGAATACATACAAATGCACTTCTCATACTGAAGGTTGAAAAATCGTGGAAAGCTACAAGTATAAAGTTAAAAGATGGCAAACCACAAAGCTCTTTACTCTTTTTGGCATTTTATGCTATAAAATTAATTTTTATGTGCGTGTTAGGTTTGTGTCCTTTATGAAAGAAAGTAAGCAGTTTTCATTTGTTTGATTTCATGAAAGCCTTTTAGTAAATTGTTCCAAAACATGTACATTAAACACGTTAAAAGAATGCCTGGTAAAATGATGAAAGCTCTGTCCGTGGGAAATCATTTGTGTCTGTCTGTCTGTTTATCTACTTGCTATCTAATATAAGCTCCGGAGCTCTGTTTTGTTTTTATTTTTGTTCCCGACTGCATTTTATAAAATAGGCTTCTCTTTAAATTATCAAGAAAGTCATCATGTTTACTTCTTGACTTCCACTGACAGAGCATGTGTTTCCCGCTTAGAAATGCATCTTATAATTGGGTTGGGTGAAAACTCCACAGTTACTTTGCAAAGCGAGCACAGAGGTTGAGTGGACATTTCCACTTCTCATTCCCTTTTTTCTCCACGGTGTCTGTCGAGTGACACCGTTTTTCTCAGAAATGCCTATAAATGTTAAGGCACCAAGGTAGATTATGAAAATGATATGTATAAAGAGTAGACGGAAATAAGCTATACTGTGCTTTCATACGGGAAAATGTAAGCAGTCTTGTCAAGAGGGTGTTTGCACACATTCATCCATTATGGTCTTTTCTTGTCAGGTGTTGATAACAGGCTCATTACGTTTAAGTTTGAGCTTAGACTTGGAATGTAGCATTTGAAAAGAAGGTGCTGAAAGCGATTTTAAAACTTCTTTATGTCTCTGCTAAAAATAATTAACTGAAATACAAAAAAGAAAAGAAACCCTTCACCTTCATGTCAGATCACCTTCTGTGGGCTCTGACATGAAATGGAAACTGGAAAAGAAGTGCTATTTAGTCCTTCAGAGTGAAATAAATTTAGTGTGGATTCATTCTGCTCCCTTCCCAAGGATGTTGACAGAAAGCGCATGTGAGATTCTGATGGCTAAATGTGAGCTTCAATTAGCAGTTGATGAGAGAACCGCGTGAAATCCACTTACACAAAAAGATCAGTGACTGAAAAGTAACATCGAATGATTTGGATTTGATATTTTTGAGCTTGAAAAATCATGTGAGAGCTCTATGATAGGACGTTGTACTACTGTTACTGCTTACTTCCCACTGGTTTGGCAAATACAAAGTGGTGCTATGCTTATCAAACCCTCTCACAATTAGAACATAGAAAATCACCTGAAAATTTATATAAATATATATACACACACAAACACAAGCACACACATATATACACATTTCTGTACTTAAAAAGTAATAAAAGGCTGTGATTTGATTTGCTAAAGCTGCAGAAATAGGTGGTTTTTCTTAATTTCTTATTAAGAAATTAATTTATGGAAAATTTATAGTCTATTAAGAGATTAATTTATTGAGAATTTACAGCTCTTAGGCCATGAAAATGTCCCAACTCAAGGCATCAACAGGATGATACCTGGACACTGAAGAGGGGCTGCTGGCATCTGGGACGCCTCTGCCACATGGCAAGGCACATGGCTGGTGTCCACTGGTCCTTCTCTCCTGGGTTTCATTACTTCCAACTTCTGGCTGGATGTTTCTCTATTTTATCTTCTGCATCTCTTAGCTTTTCTGGGTTGTCCTCGTCTCTCAACTTCTCTGGGCTTTTCCCACAAGCTTCACTTAATTTCATCTTTTTTTTTCCTGTATGTGTTTTATCCTCTTATAAAAAGGTTTCCTGTAGTAGATTAAGACCCACCTGAATGGGCTGGGTCACATCTCAACTGAAAGAATAATCCACAGATTCCCGCCTGCACTAGGTCTGCACCCAGTGGCATGGATTTTAAAGACGTCCTTTTCTGAGGTATGTAACAGCTTCACACGACTGCAGGCTGGGAGAGTGAAACCAGAAGGAGTGACAGATGGGTGGGGGCCCAGGTTTGAGATAAGGGAAGGGTGTGACCACAAAGGAAGGTGGATCGTTGTGTATCTTGATTGTGGTGGAGCCTACAGACCCCTGAGTTTGTCGAAACTCATGAACTGTACATCAGGGAGAGTGAATGGTGGTGCATGTAAATTTTGACAATTTCAAGTCTAAAAAGATATCATGATAGAACTAGAGTCGTTTTCAGTTAAGTCTAGAGTGAAAAAGCTCAAGAGATGAATCACAGTTTCTGATTCAAGGCCGGTGGAGGCAAGAAGGACCGGGCAGAGGGAAATTAATTCATGCCTGGAGGTTTGTTTACACTGCGTTCTCTGCAGAACTTTATTTATTTATTTATTTATTTATTTTGGAGAAAAGAGTCAAGCATTTAAAAAGTAGGGAAATGAATTTGAGGAATAGCAGAAGAATCTCCATTCAGGATCCACCGATGTTAACACGATCGGCTGCTTCCGATAATGATTTTGAAGAAGAGTACAGCAAGCCAAAATTTGCGAGGGAAATTATGAATGCTTTCTTCAGTGAGCAGACTGAGTCTGCCACATCTCCGCATAAGCACTTGGGTTCACCTTTCCACAGCGGGTGCTCCTGGGAAGGCAGGATTAACACTCACGTGCTAACATGTCACAGACACGTAAACACGTGGCGCCCAGCTGGCCGCACAGAGCTAACTGGGATCGTAGGGATTAACACTTTTGGTCTGAATGATGAGAGTGGATGGCACTAGTCATGCCTGGGCACTCACTACCAATATCTAATTTTTCTACCTTGCGCATACACTTTCCCAAAAACGCTTGCAATAGAATCATTCCGGTTTAGACATAACAGGTCTGTACTTAAGGGTTAATGAAGTTGCGCGCTCCAAAGAGTGTGAAGCCAAAAAGACCACAAGCGAAAACAAATTTGGTGCTAATGCCAAATCTGCCGTGTTAATTTAAAAGAAAACAACTGCAGATGGCTTTTCAAATTGCCAAAGCAGCCTGAGCTGTTCACATTTCCCCACTCCCTTTTTTACTATATGCCTGCCTCTGACAACAAAATTGCTAGACTTAATCTGAAATAAAACAATTACCAAACAGAGATGTGTCATATTTATAGGCTGCCCTCAGTTTCAGGAATAACTTCTTTGCAGCATTGAGAAAGTCACTCTAAATTCCTTTCTTAAATGCTTTGTGGGGTTATCAGGGTCCCAGAGTAGCGTATTAGCCTGACTTGGTTCATATGACTCTATTCGTATAAGCAGTGGATGTGTGAACGCACAAACCTGATGTCATCTTGCCAACAGCTCTGCAGCTGCTACTCTCCCCAAGACCATTAAAAACAAGAATTCTTTCTTCAATTCCTTACACTGGCATTCGAATCCTTTTATAATCTGATTCCAACCTCAGTCTCCTATTTTTCACTACTTTTAACAGGAGCCTTTTTTATTATTTTTTTTAAACATAGCAACAAACACCAACAGTCTTACCATATAATCATTCCATTCTACATATATAATCAGTAATTCACAATATTATCACATAGTTGTATATTCATCATCATGATCATTTCTTAGAACATTTGTATCAATTCAGAAAAAAAAATAAAAAGAAAACAAAAAAAAATCATACATACCATACGCCTTACCCCTCCCTTTTATTGATCACTAGCATTTCAATCTACTAAATTTATTTTAACATTTATTCCCCCTATTATTTATTTTTTAATCCGTATGTTTTACTCGTCTGTCAATAAGGTAGGTAAAAGGAGCATCAGACACAAGGTTTTCACAATCACATAGTCACATTGTGAAAGCTGTATCATTATACAATCATCATCAAGAAACATGGCTACTGGAACACAGCTCTACATTTTCAGGCAGTTCCCTCCAGCCTCTCCATTACATCTTGAATAACAAGGTGATAACTACTTAATGCGTAAGAATAACCTCCAGGATAATCTCTCGACTCTGGTTGGAATCTCTCAGCCATTGACACTTTGTCTCATTTCACTCTTCCCCCTTTTGGTCGAGAAGGTTTTCTCAATCCCTTGATGCTGAGTCCCAGCTCGTTCTAGGATTTCTGTCCCACATCGCCAGGAAGGTCCACACCCCTGGGAGTCATGTCCCATGTAGACAGGGGGAGGGCAGCGAGTTTGCTTGTTGTGTTGGCTGAGAGAGAGAGGCCACATCTGAGCAACAAAGGAGGTTCTCTTGGGGGTGACTCTTAGGCCTAATTTTAAGTAGGTTTAGCCTATTCTTTGCAGGATTAAGTTTCATATGAACAACCCCCAAGATTGGGGCCTCAGCCTGTTGCTTTGGTTGTCTTCACTGCTTGTGAGAATATCAAGAATTCTCCACTTGGGGAAGTTGAATTTTCCCCCTTTTGCACCATTCCCCCAAGGGGACTTTGCAAATATTTTTTTATTCACCATTCAAATCACTATTGGATTTATTGGCCAAACCTACAAAATCCATGCCCTACCAAAGGTTCCATGTACTTATGGTATTCAATTAAGCTGTTCACATAAGTTATATTAGGAACTGCACTAGTCAAAATATAAATTTTGTACCAAATAAACATTTTTTGCTTTAGTCTCACACATAAGTTAAAATTTTAAAATATTAATTACCATCTATTTTCAACACAGTCAATGCAGTATTGACATTCCTTTGCTCTTCCTCATGCAAAAACATTTTTAAATTTGTACATTTAGTCATTATCATTCTACACTTTAGGCATTCCTAGATTATACCATCTCAGTCTTTATCGTATATCTTTCCTTCTGATTTCCTTTGTGCCCCCAGTCCTCCTCCCTCTATCATTCTCACATTCAGCTTCATTCAGTGTTCTAACATTATTGTGTTACAGTTAGGTAGTATTGTGCTATCCATTTCTGAATTTTTACAGTCAGTCCCTCAGCAGGACCCTTTTGACCCAGCCCAATGCACCTGCTAATTGTTCCTGAAATGTATCTTTGGGACTCAACTCTTGTCTCTTCTCTTCTCTCCCCACACTCACTCTCCTGGTGATTTCAGCCAGTCTTAGGGCTTTAGATGCCATTCACATATCTGTTACTCCCCAGATTATATCTCCAAGCCTATACCTTCCTCCTGAATACAGGAGCATATACCCAGCTGCCTACTCGACATCTCCATTCAGATGTCCAGCACCTCGTTACTCAAAGTGTGACCCTCAAAACAACACCATGGCATCAGCAGGGAGCTTTTTAGAAATGTTGACTCCGTCTTAGACTGACTGAATCAGGATTTCCATTATAACAAGTGACCCAGATTCATACACACATTAAAGTTTGAGAAACACTGGTCCATATCACGATTGGGGATTTAGTACACCCTCCTCTTATGATGCTATTTATTTCAGGCAACTATTCTGCCAGATTATAAACCCTTAATGGCCGAAAACCATGACTCATTTCTCTTTACCTTTCTAGTACATAGCAGAGGAGACACTAAACAGGGTAGATACATGGGCCAGTTTGAAAGGATTATGTCCCCTAGAAAAACCATGTTTTAATCCTGATCCATCTTGTGGAAGCAGCCATTTCTCTTAATCCCCATTCAGCACTGTAAATTGGAAACTTGATTAGATTATCTTTGCGCAGGGAGATGTGGCTCCACCCATTCCAGGTGGATCTTGATTAGTTTACTGTAATTTAGGGGAAAGCTTCAGAGCCACAAGAACCACAAGAATCCAGAGACTTTTGGAGATGAAGAAGGAATATGCTGCCACAGGAGCTTCATTAAGCAGGAAGCTTGGAAAGAAAGCTAGCAGATGTCGCCATGTTCACCCTGTGCCCTTCCAGTGGAAAGAAACCCTGAACGTCGTCAGCCTTCTTGAACCAAGGTATCTTTCCTTGGATGCCTTAGATTGGATATTTCTATAGAATTACTTTAATTTGGATATTTTCATGGCTTTAGAACTGTAAACTTGCAACTTAATAAATTCCCCTTTTTACAAGCTATTATGTTTCTGGTATATCATATTTTGGCAGCTAGCAAACTAGAGCAATATGCAATGTGTTCAACTGCACTACAATGAAAATGAGCAAGTTCTGCGTGAAAATCCATTGCATTTGAGACTGGGGTGGAGGAAAAGTGACTGGCTCATGTTGCCAGCTATTCATTGGCAGGGGTGTCACTACTTATCACCGTGGCTTTATAAGCTTGCAAGTGGCACTTTGTGGCTGGTTCTAGGAGTATTATATTTTAAGATGGCTTTTATAAAGTAATTTTTTTACAAAAGTTACCACTTAATGATGCTACAACAATCTCACCTTTTTTTTCTGGCTTATTCAAAATTTGAATTTGGCCAACGACCAATTAGAGACTGCCTCCCATTTGTTCTGCTCTAACCTGGACATCTATACAATAATTGGGCCATGAATGAGGCTTTTCCTTAAAATATGTGTTTACCAAGCATCAGCCTGGGTATAAGCAGATCACACTGAATCTGTGTTTTTTCAGCAGAACAGATAAACATTTGTGTTTCATTCTGAGCTATGGCATTTTCTATTCAATTTCCCAGTTTTGTTCCTGCGTCTGATACTCTTTTAAGAGGATTTCACAGGACCCATAGGATTTGTGAAAATCAATATGCAGTAAATTTACCTCTCAGACAACCTCAGAATGGCTCTCATTTACGTCAGGATGGGACAGGGAAATGGAAGAGTTAATGGTGGGGCTCTAAGTTCCGGCAATTTTCCAAGGCAGGGCTTCTCCTTGCAGAGTCAAAATCACTTAGCAAAATGCTGCTAGGGAGAGGAAAGCTGGCTCTGTAACAGAACTACTTCTATTTAGATGAATACGCTTAGTCGCTTCATTTGTTTTAAGTGTGTTTTAGGTGTCAATGCTTATTGTCCATACAAATGAGTTTCCAGCTGGAACATGGTTCCTTATTTTCAATTTATCTTTTGTTTATGTTTACTTCAGAGCAGAGTTTCCCAAAGGTACCTAATGATAAGAATCACCTGGGGAGCTTTTAAGCATTTGCATTCCTGAAACTTACCCTCCATCAAATCAGGAGTTCTAGGGGACAACCTGAGAATGAGCATTTAATATCAACTCTCCAGGTGATTCTTTACAGGATCACTTTCTATTCATGTTTATTTCTGTAAGCATTTTTTTTTTATGGGGCAAATTTGAAAAGCTCCTCTGTTCCTATCCATTCATCCATACAAGTTTTTTTGTTTTTTTTGTTTGTTTGTTTGTTTTTGTTTTTGAGTGATTTCTGTGGCCCACACCCTGGGCTAAGCCCTGGGGATGAAAAGATGAACATGACCCAGTGGTTGCCTTCAAGGAGAGCGAACCCCTAAGAAGAATAAAATACATGGGGTACAACATGAGGAGGACCATGTTAGAACTAGGTACAAATCAAACTCTACTGCTTAATTCCTCCATTGGAAAGAAATAGCAATCTTATGAATTAAAAAATATAGTCACAGCAAAATTCTCATGGAATAAGCATGTCTATGATTCCACATTAAAATGAGATTTTTTAAAAAAGTTAGAACCCAAAGAGGAGTTCGTATGTTTGAAGATTGGCACAGCATGTGGCACAAAATTGGCACTGAATAAATATTTATTGAACAAATTAAGGAATAGAAATACCCAGGAAATTAAGTAATAAAAGCAGACCAATTGTAAAACTTCCTTCCTTCTTCCCTTTCCTCCCTGCCTTCCTCCCCACCCCCCACTTCTTTCCTTCCTTCTTTTGCTATCTCCTTTTTCTTCCAAATTTAAGCTATTCAATGAGAATGTTGTTTTTTCCAAGCAGGGGATTATGTCTAATATTGGGCTTTCTACCAGGGGAATTTACTAACTAGACTAGCGACATGCATTTTTTAGGTCTAGATTTAATTTTCTTGGAAAAATCTTCTAATCTGCTCTGGAGGGACTTCAGGTTGAAAAACCTTCTTGACAAAAATAGATACATAAATAATAAAATAAATCTAATTCTAGTCTCTCTGCTATCTGCATTCCCATTTAAAGAACCCCATTTGAGCCAGATATGAACACAAGAAAAATATTTGTACCTGGCCACATTCTCCCTATTTTTCTAAAAAATTAAATGTTCAGAGTCAATTATGGATAGAAGACAATTAAAGGGAACTCATGGGGGCACGGTGGCTCAGCAGGCAGAGGGCACGGTGGCTCAGCAGGCAGAGTTCTTGCCTGCCAAACTGGAGACCCGGGTTCAATTCCCAGTGCCTGCCCATGCAAAATAAATAAATAAATAAATAAATAAATAAATAAATAAATAAATAAATAAATAAATAAATAAAGGGAATGCATGGCTTTCTAGAAGTTGCAGTGTAGGTAGAGAGGATTGCTGTTGTTATAGAAAGCCCTCGCTCCTTGTCAGATGGGATCTCACTCCACTACTCATGACATTCGAGAGCCAGTGTTTCTTAAGCAGGAACATTCATGAAACAATTGTGTCCCAGCTCCTTAGCAGAACATGATAAAACTGCTGGAAGTGGAGGCAGGGGGGAATCTGTGATCAGTTTCTATGCAGTAGCCCTTTGCGGTCAGGCTAACCAGCCATCTCATGGCGAATGTCTCAGTGCTGCCTTGAAGCTGTAGGACCTTCCCACAGGAAGGCTCACAGCCCGCAAAAAAAAAAAAAAAAAATGTTTTCACAATTTGTGTGGTCAACATATTTATTACCATCATTTTTGAATATCAAATAAAACAAATAACAGTAAACATCTTCATAATAATGACACATGCTCGTTGTGTTGATGGTGGTGGTGGTGATGAGAGCCATTGGCATTAATTAAACATGGCCCAGCACTGTGCTAAGTGCTTTGGCTTCATTGCGTCATGAAATCTCACAGCCATGACATCGTGCAAAAGAAGGAAAACACAGAAAAGTACATACTGTATAATTCCACTTATACAAAGTGGAATCTCTTCAGTGTTTTTCTGGGTGGACTGTAAGGCAGGACTGCAGTGGGGCTTGAAGGGGTTTCCTCGGAGGAGAGAAATGTTCAGCAACTTGTTTGGAATGAGTGAGTGGTCACAGGGCCATGTACATTGGGAGACCTAAGTGTCCATGGCAAACTAGGGAACTCTGTGCCCTCAGGAAGTCAGAGCCATGGCCCTATTTACTTACAGGATGGTTCTCAAATTGCATTTTTTGCATGAAACCCACCTAGAATGCTTGCTTAAAATGCAGGTTTCTGAGCTGCTCTTTCTTAACATGGCTAAACAGACTCTCTGGGGATGGTGCCCTGAGATCTGGCTTTAAGCCATCACCTCGGTTGATTCAGAGGCAGGCACCAGCTTGCTGACATTAGTCAGGCACCCCAGCTGTCGCTGGTGACTTTCAGGACCAGGTATACCATAGACGGTTTTACAGAAATCCATCCCTGCTCCAGCACGTATCGTCCAGAGTCCGAGATCTAATGAGAGTGGGTAAATGACTGCATTTTTGTGTTTGGAGTAAAGGATTTTATCTAAAACAAAACAAAAAGAAAACTGACTTGCATGGAAGCGACCAGGTATCTCAAGACCTTTTCTTCCACTTCATTTCATTGTAAGACTCTTTTCATGTCCTGATGATGCTTTTTAGTTTACCTGGGGCACCTGATCTTTAATTGATTTCTTAATAAAGGTATCCCTTGCTCTCTTTCACTCTGATTAAGAACCATAGCATGTTCTCATCAGGGCTGGACACGTATTGATAGGCTGGGGTGTCATGGGGCTAATAAAGAGTGTTGTCTAGTATTTTTTAGTGACACATAAAAACGCCCTCATGAAAGAGACAGGAGGCAGAGCATAATATAAATGTCGTTCTGAAAACAGTGGTATTAGGGGGTATATGGCCAGGCATTAGTGATTTCATTAATGCACTAAGTCAGGTCTCTCCCAGGGATAAAGTGGTGGTGAGGGTCAGAAGGAATCCAAAGACAAAGGCATTGCAAAACAAAGAGCAAGCCCTGTAGGTCTCTAGGTGTTTCTAGCAAGGTGCACATTTCTAAGATGACATTCTCAGTTGAGTAGGAAAAGAACTTAATTCAACTCTTTATTTACCCATCTGCACCTTTACTTTTCCTCCAAATACTATTTAAAATATTTCATCAAATCTTTAAATTCAGCGTGATTTGTTCTACTTCTTGGATTACTGAGCGGAAGGGATTGAAAGTCTGTGAGGGAAGTGGTAGGGAGCATTTCCAGCTACTGCTTCTGGATTGCATTTCAGTTAATACGAATTTGGTGCAGAGCAAAGAATACTTCCTAGTATTTGTGCCAAGAGGCTCAGCCTTGCCATGAAATGACTACCTGGCATTAGGGAACCCAGGAGACACCACAAGGCTGAAGCGCAGGAGAGATTTTAAAGCTTTTTTTTCAGATGAAAATGTGGCTTTTCTGTGATATCATGTGCCCAGGACTCTCCTAGGATCCTGGGACATAGAAAACATTTAAGACCATCCATTTTCCTTCCAGGAAGAAACTGGGTTAAAGGACACAAACTATATGGGAAAGGAAATACAAACATATACACACGCACGCAATGCTAGAGAAGTAATATTTAATAGCCCTTTCAAAAAGTACATCTTGAAAGTTATGTTTTAAAGGCTTTATATGTTAGATACCAATTGAGAAAACCACTTTAAAGACAAGAGAACATAATTTATCTTTTATATTTGTCTCTACTTTCTCATTAGCCACTGACTCCATTACTTACAGGAGAGTCTCTGTTAAGCCGGTAGGGACAAATGCCAATGGAATTTGAATTATTACCTTTAATGATGTAATTATTACCATTAATGATGTAACTCCATTCATACCTACAGGCTGTGAAGGCCTGGAGAAATTTAGGGTAAGTGTGTGTGTGTGTGTGTGTGTGTGTGTGTGTTTGTGCATGCGTGTGTGTTTTCCTGCAGCTGTGAGTCACTTTGAGGAGTGTGAATCTTATCCATGTACAATCAGTTTCAATGTTATGGAGATTCAAGCTACAGATTCACTTCATTCATTCCCTCATTTAGCATAGAATGACTTAGCATATGTACTCCCCTCATGTTTAGTTTCCCACTGACACTTCATTCCTCCAGGGTTTTTGTTTTTGTTTGTTGCAATTACAAGCCCAGAAGTAATTATAAGAATAAATTCCAAATGGAGTATTTACAAAATAAGAATGACTCATTTTCATCATCAGAGATGATGAAAAATCTGTAAGTATAGTAAAGCCATTGACAAAAACTTGACTTATGTCTCCCTTTCCTCTGAACTTAACATTAAACAAACATGATTTTCACAACGTAATAATATATGTTTGCTGAAAATTTTAGAAAACACAAGCAGGAAAATAAGAAATAAAACAGAAAATGGAAACCAGAAACCAGCAGTTTTGCCATCATCTCCTCCCACAGAAAGTTGCTGCTGACATTCTTTGGTGTTCCCCCTTCTGTCCTTTATCTGTACACTTATTATGGGTTTTGCATTGAATTTGGCAAAAGTGAGATCAAAGTGTATATACAGCTTTAGAACTTGCTTATTTATTTATTATGTCCTTGGATGCAAACAGATGATAGCTGAGGAATTATCTTTCTTTGACTCTGTGTGAGTGACCCCGGACCTTTGGTTCTCTGTGGTCTGTGTCAATCACCACTCTTTTCTGGGTATGCCTTTCCTATACCAAAAGATAAAATAGCAACAGCTAGCATTTATTGAGCACTTACTATGTTGTAGCCACTTTTATAAATTATCCTTTTCAATCTTCAAAACAACCCTAGGTGAGGGAATCGAGCAGACTGCTAATGTAGAGTAAAGTCAAGATTCAAACTAAGGCAGTCCGACTCCAAGACCAAATAAGCACTGCGCCTGATGCCTGAAAATGTGTTGAGGTCTGTTTGAGCTGAGCGGGATTCAGATTATTTGAACCCAGTCCTAAAACTGGTAGACAGCTTAGAGATCACTTGGTCCAACCCTCTAAGTTCAGGTTGAGAAACATGAGGCCAGAACCTTCAGCTGTTCTTTCTACTCTACCACCACCATCCCACTTCATTTTTCCTTTTCAAAACTCTGTGACTTGAGTGTTTGGGGACATGAAAGATTAATGACCTTGGCCTGGATCAGGCTGACTGTGGGCAGGCCTTGCGAGAGCTTTTCCCACACTTTGGTGCCAACAGGTCTCCAGGCTGAACTGCACACCCCTGTTATTCTTTCTGGCTCTGAGCCTCTCTGGAGCCAACCAGACCCACCATGACAAACTGAACCAAAGTTTTGAGAGAGAGAGACCCTTGGGACGCTGCTACCCAACACGTCAGGGAACTAGCTCTGGACGTCTTTACCTTCGCCCTTAAAAACCAGTGTCAAATCAGAGACATGCTGGAACCTTACCAAGTTGACACTTTAATATATGTAACTAAATCCATCAGTTAAATATGAATGCTGCCGACATTATTTTTCCTTTCCTAGTCAGTAACTAGCAGCCAGAAAAAGTTTGTCTCTAGGAATTCACTTACCCCAGGACCTTATGTAAATGCCACTGAGTTTAGTGAACTCTAAGAGCCTTATCACTACATCTAAGACTGGATCCTGGAGGTGAGCAGCTTGGTGACCTGGACAAGTCACTTCTAAATCTCTGGACCTAGCCTTCATCAATATATCAACTGGCTTGGTTTAATGGATTCCAAATCTCTTCAAACCTTCAAGTATCTGTGGTCATTGTCAGCCTCAGTCAAACTTACTCTCCACTTGCCTCGATGTTCATTCATTTATGCATTTATTCACTTATTCAACAGTATCTTCTAAGTACCTAACACGTGCCCAGTTCTGGGGATGAAGTGGGTCACAAAACAGACACAACATTTTGTTGGGGTAAGTGCCACCAAGAAAAAAATACCAGAAGCTGTGAGAGTATGTAATGAGACCAAACCTCTAGAGGACAAGCCTGCCCATTCCAAGGAAGTGGTATTTCAGCTGTGACCCAAAGGATGTGAGACACCAACCCAAAGACAAAAGAAGAAATGAGTTTTCCAGACACAGGGAACACAATTGTCCAGGGCAGATATGACCCATCCAAGGAAATGAAAGATCCTCAATGTATCTGGAGTGTAATCAGTGAAGGGAATGTGGCTT
This sequence comes from Myrmecophaga tridactyla, assembly GCA_004026745.1. Classification (NCBI taxonomy): domain Eukaryota; kingdom Metazoa; phylum Chordata; class Mammalia; order Pilosa; family Myrmecophagidae; genus Myrmecophaga; species Myrmecophaga tridactyla. The sequence goes on from PVIY010017830.1 coordinate 32,181, forward strand.
CTCATTGTCCTTAGAATAAGATCCCATCTCCTTCCTTGGGCCTAACTGATGGGTCTTGCCTATATCCCCAACCTCATCTCACCTCATTGCAGCCATGGTAGACTCTACTCCAGCCAAACTGCCTTTTTTTCTGTACCATATCATTCATTTTAGCCTTAAGACTTTGCTTGTGCTTGAACACTCTTCTTTCTTTCTTCAGAATGCCCAAGGGAAGACACCTTCTCCTACTGCTAGACTCAGCTTAAATGCTACATCTTCCAAGAGGCTTTTCCTGACCAACCCATGTTAGGAAGTCAAGAGATAATTAGGAGATAGAGTCCATAAGATTTAGTGATTAATTGGATGTGGGGATGAGGAAAATGAGCATGTTGAGGGAGGCCCAGGTTCCTGGCAGAAGTAGATCCTTGTTCTGAGATGGAAAGCACTAGAGGAGAAGAAATGGGCTTGAGGGAAGAAGATGAGGGGTCAGGTTTGGGATATTTTGTGTTTTAGGTGCTTATGAGACAGAGATTCTAACAGATCTGTTTAGGACGCTATAGAAGATGTGGGTCTGGAGCTCAGAAAAGAAGTCTGGGCTGGGAGATAAATACAGCTAGGAGTGGTGATTGGAAGCTGTATGTACCCCAGAAAAACACGTTCTTAAACTCATCCATTCCTGTGGGTGTGAACCCATTGTAAGTAAGACCTTTTGATGAGACTACTTCAGTTAAGCTGTGACCCACCTCACTCAGAGTGGATCTTAGTCTTTCTGCTGGTGTCCTTTATAAACTGAATGAGTGGAGAGAGAGAAAAGTTCAAGCTATGGAAGCAAGAAGCTGAAATCAACAAAACTCACGAGAGATAGGAAAGACCTGCAGATGCTGCCATATGCTCTGCCATGGGACTGAAATGCCAAGGGTCTCTGGCAGCCTGTCTTCAGAAAGAAAGCATCACCTTGGTGATGCCTTGATTTGAGGATTTTCCTGCCCTCAAAACTATAAGTGAATAATTCTCATCGTCAAACCCAACCAATTTAATGGTATTTGTAACTATCACTTTGTTTTGTATTATAAAAGCAATATATGCTTGTCTGAATTTATGAGGATATAACATTACAGAAAGCAATGTAATGTGATATACCTGACTCACATCCCACCGCAATCCTTCCCCAGAGAGTCAATGCCTGCAGCCCTGTGTATATCCTTCCTGGCATCTACTGAACATTTGCAGGCACAAATGAACATATATGTATATGTAATTTTTTGCTACACAAAAGAAATCTTCAGGGCTCTGCAGGCAAGAATGCTTGCCTGCCATGCCAGAGGACCTGAGTTCGATTCCCAGTGCCTGCCCATGTTAAAAAAAAAACCAAATCTTCAGAAATCTTTTCTCATTACTTACTACATCACAGACATTACCTCATGCTAGCAAACAGAGCTGTCTCGTTTTTATTAATGGTTGCATAGTATTCTATTATATAGACATGCCATTATTTATCTAAGCAGTCCCCAATGACAGATATCCACATAACAAGGCTGCGATAATAATCCAAGTGCACACATCCTTATATAGCCATAATGGTATCTCTCTATAATTACTAGCAGTGGAACTCCTGAGTTAAGGGATATGTGTATTTTAAAATTTAATTGATTTTGTCATATTGTGCTCCATAGATGTCATACCCATTTATAGTTTTACCAACAGTTCCTCTTTCTTCAAATGTTGTTTCAAATAGCCATAGTTATATTTCATCTTCTGAGAACTGCTTGTCCCTATTGTTCCTTCTTTAATTGAGTGGTTGGGTGGTGGTGTTATTTTTGTTGATTTGTATGAGTTCACTGCATATTAAGGAAATTAGTCCCTTGTGTATAGTTACAAAAATTTCAACCAGGTTTGTCTGTATTCTGACTTTGTTTATAGCTACCTTACCCCTCCAAAAGAACTTAAAATGGTCATGTAAAGAAATATTTCAAGATTTTTTTAATATACTAGTATCCCTTAATGGTTTCTGAATTTTCTAGACATCAGATGTGCTAATAATTTGACTGTTTTACCATTGAACATGTACATGTTACTTCCAATTTTTAGATAATCTAAATACTCTTGTTATGAACTTTTCACATGTAATTTTCCCATATTTTGACCAAGAATATATCTTTGACATGGAAGTACTAATTATGGCTCTTGACAATGTATGATCAAATTATTTTCTAAAATGAAAACCTACTACCAGAAATTTGTGAAAATCCCATAACAGCTGCTTTTCTGTTGTTCCAAAAAACTCAAACTTCAGGATGTGACATTCATTTATAGTGTAAAATTTATACAAATGGTCATTGGGTTGGTTTTGGAAGAGGGGGAGGGGCAAAAAGTGCAGGAGGTGAAATGAAGAGGGGGCAGTCCTGTTAAAGAAATATATTAAGGTTTATTTAAGTAAAATGGGAGCTAAACAGAAACAACCAACCTGCTTGAATACATGGCCTGCCCCATTCCCCTTTCTCCCATCTCTATGGAAACAACTGAGTTCCTCTTCCCTTGAAATGCAAACACTTCCAACCTTGGCATGATTTTTTTCTCATCGTAAAACACATAATCCTCCTAAAGTGGGCTCTTAGGGTTTGAGGTCTGTTGTGTTTGTCAAATAACTGAAACAAATAAATCAGCGTATTTGGATTGTGGTCAGAGGCTGTGTGATTCTTTTAGAGATGGTATATTCTGAGGGGAATGGGAAGGGAGAAGAAGAGAACAGGCTCGGCAACACTGTTTCACACATCAGCACAAAAGTTGCCCACGGGAGACTGTCTCTCCACACAGGGACCTTACTAAACTTTCTTTTATCTTTAAAACTTTTTATTATGGAAATGTTCATAGGTCCCCAAAATGGAAAGACGAGCATAGTGAACCCCCAGATACCCATCACTCAACTTCAGTGATTGTCCATATTTTGCTTATCATTTCATTTATTTCCTCCAATTTTTTTTCTAGAGTATTAAAAACAAATCCCAGACAGCATATCATTTCACTGGCAAATACTTATTATCTATCACCCAGGCCATATTCACATATTCCACAGCTGTCCCAAAGAAGGTGTTGTTTGTTTGGTTACAGATAGTTTGAATCAAAATCAAAATCCAACAAACCTAGTCCCTCCTCTTTTCTTGTAGTATTAATTTATGGTTAGTTCCATAAAACAGTCTACAATCTGATTTTGACTTATTGCATCTTCATGGTGTAGTTTAACTTGTGCCTCTCTCCCCATATTTTCTGTCATTTGGTAGTTAGGTTTAGAGGCTTGATTAGATATAGGTTCAATATTTTAGGCAAGAGTACTTTATAGGGGGTTTAATTTTGAATTTAAAAATACTGAATTAACCAACAATTTATTTTCCACCTGAAATGCAATGAGCATGCATAAAAATCATCCTGGGTAAGTAGTAGAGACAATCTGATTTCTCATTCTAAACACCCAAATAAAGAGCAAGACAAAATGAGAGAAATAAATAGAGAATATGCAAAAGTCATTTTCACTAAGACCCTGCTTTAGCTTCCTAGGCTGTTTAAAGCAAATACCATGAAATGGGCACGCTCAAACAATGGGAGTTTGTTTGCACATAGTTGGAGTCCAGGAAAATGTCCAAATCAAGGCATCAATAAGGCTATGCTTTCTTCCCAAGGCCCGGCTGCCAGTAATCCTTGGCTCCTCTGCCACATAGCAGCATCTGCTGGTCTTTCCGTTCTCTTCTGGGTTTTGTTGCTTACAGCTTCTTGCATGAAGTGAGTCACATCTTAACTGACGAAGCCTCACCAGAAGGTCCTACTTACAATTACACCCACAGGGATGGATCAGATTTGAGAACATGTTTTGCAGGGGCACATACAGCCTCAAACCACAGTGGATCCTGTCCTTGAATGAAACCTCTTGACTTCCAGAATCACTACTGAATGTTTTTGAGATAAAAAAGAACTCACATCAAACTGCTGTCTTTTTCTCTTTTTTGTTAGAACTATGTCAGTATGGCAGTCCACAGGCATAAATACAAGGCCTCCAAAAGGAAGTGTGCTCAGTTCAACAAGTGTACTAGTTAGTGTTCTCTAGAGAAACAGAATCAACAGGAAATATTCATAAATATAAAATTTATAAAGGTGTCTCAAGTAACTGTGGGAACACAGAGTCCTAAATCCGCAGGGCAGGCTGTGAAGCTGACAATTCCAATGGAGGGTATGGATGAACTCCACAGAACAGGCTCACCAGCCAAAGCAGGAAGAGAGCCTGTCTCTTCTGAATCCTCCTTAAAAGGCTTCCAGTGATTAGATTACGCATCACTCATTGCAGAAGACACTCCCCTTGGCTGATTACAAATGGAATCAGCTGTGGATGCAGCCAACATGATCATGATTTAATTCTATGAAATGTCCTCATTGCAACAGGCAGGCCAGCACTTGCCCAACCAGCCAAACAGGTACCACCACCTGGCCAAGTTGACGCATGAACCTGACCATGACACCATGCCTCACTGTTCAAAGGCTTCTCTCTCCTGTGAGTGCTCAGAAGCAGTGCGGCCTCTCTGCTGGTGTGTGCCTCCACCCCCAAGCTTTCAGAGGACACGGCCCTTGCTGTGAATTTGGTTTCAACAAAGAACGGGAAACAACCTATATGTCCGTACAAAGGGAACTTACGGAATCAGTTATGGAATACTAAGCAGCCTTTAAAATTATTTCCCTAAATAAGGGTGCATGGGTTGTTCGGTGGTAGAATGCTCTCCTTCCATGCAGAAGACCTGGGTTTGATTTCAGACCATGCACTCCAAAAAAATTTTTTTTTCCTTAAATATATGCTAATATGACACTATCTCAAAGACAAATTGTGCAGTGAAAAAAGCAAGATTTAAAATAGTATCTAGAGTAGGCTGCCATATGCTTAATATAATGTTTATAATATGCATTAAATGTTACTCTAAGAACACATGAGAAACTAGGAAGGGGAATTGGAAGGCAAAGGGGCCAGTGTGAAAGACAGATGAATCTTTCAGCACAGACCCTGTTGTTCTCTTTGAACTTTTAACCATGTGTACAAACAACTGCTTTATAAGAAAATGAGTTTTTTAAAGTAAATGAATTCCTTGGAAATTGGGATAACAACAAGTCGTTGTCAATGATACTACTACTGATCTGAGCCAGTAGTTTTCAGTTCTGGCCTGTGTTTATTGAACTTGGGAGATGACAGACAGCAGTGGGGCTTTCATTTGAAACACTTTTCAGTTTGCATTTGACCACTTTGAAGAGGGAAACCAAACAGACTTTTGGAACGGTTTTCAAGAATCAAATGTGTTCTGTGTTTCAAAGGATTTTAAGTCACAAATAGCCCTTTCTCTGGACTGACATCCTCCACTTTGAGAAACTAAAACAAGTAGCTTGTACAAAAAAGTATATAAATTGTGTTTACTTCTGATCACACATGTCTGGAAGAAAGAAAAAGAAACTTCTAAAATAGAGTCTGTGTTAGTGTTTCCATAAAACATGCCATGTACTATACATTGCAGGGTACCAGTTAAGGAAGTCTATGAATAGAACTGAGAAAACTATAATAGGAGCCCACAGGGGCCTGGTTGTTTTTAAAGATATGAGAATGAGCTCTCGGCCTTATAATTTTAGAACTGTTAAAACACTTACCAGCAGGACTTCTTATTTGTGTAGATTTTTTTTCTCCATTATACTGTGTGTGGAAAGACATTTTCAAACAAAGTGTAAAAACCATTCAAGAAAACTCCAAGCCCCCACTATGAAGCTTGATAACACCGAAAAAACAGTGCCTGTGAATCTGGAAATGGTCTTTGGGTGCTTTCCTTAACCCTCAAGTTCCCACGCCGTGGGGAAGGGGCCTAACTAGAGTCAATCGCTTTAGAAAGATACTGTCCATAAGCACAAATCATGTAGAACAGAAAAACAAAACAAATGTTCCAAAATGTTTATCACAGATTTAGCTTATCTTGGTCTTAAACTCATTCATCGGGGTGATAAGGGTGCATAGCCACTGCTGGGAGATGCTTCCTGCTTCTAGGTTTCTGGAATCTCTCTGATTTTGAATATCATGGCCATGGATGAAGCTGGAGGGATTGAGTTACACCTTGTGTGGTGATTCTAAAAGCAGAGCCTGGTTTCCAACCCCAGCCCTATATGAGGAGGTGTCCATGGTGGGACTTGGGAACCTCCCCGCAGATCTTTTCCCTACTAACTAATCAGATTCCTCATTCCTTCCTAAGGGAGGAATGCCCCTCATTCCTCCCTTAGGAAAAGGAATTGACACTGGATATACCAAAATGTAGTGACGTTAGCAAGCAGTGTAGTGCAATGATTAAAAGTTTGTGCCATGAGGCTGGACTGATGTAGTTTGAATCTTAAGTTCCTCCATCTTTTAGCTCTAAAACCCACTTCAGAAGGTTGAACCCCCTCGAGCAGGTTCCCTAACTCCAAAGTCTTCCTCACTGCAGAATAGACCCTTCCTTCCAGGGCCTTCCGAGTCCTGCTGGGAGAACAGTCATGTAGGCTAATAATTCATGAATGATCAGAGCCTAAGAGAACAGTGAACTATGTCTTAGAAGACTAAATGGAAAAGCAGGCAACTGCCTTGGGAAGGTCAGTAGGGCTTCAGGAGAAGAAGCTTTCTAAGCCGAGTTTTGAAGATAAATCATCAGGAGACTAAGTAAGGGAAGGCCATTACAGCCTGTGGGAAGTCATGAAATGCTGTTGCCCCTAGCACACAAAGGCACATTGAATTATCTACCATCATCTTACCTTAGTTTGCTCCTGTGGGCAAGTTGGATAAGTCTTGAGGGCTGTGGCATGTGCACACGTCTTTGAACCAGGGCTTGCCACTCTGGTTGCAGCAGGGCAAAGAAGATTCTCAATCCTCTTCCTCTATTGCAGGACACCTTTTGCTCCTATTTTCTCTGCCCATTCCCTGTTTTGTTTCTTCTCAAGAGGAGGAAGTATTAATCTGGACAAATTGCAGGGTTTTGGTTAAGCCATAGATAACCCTCCTTGTAAATGCTCTGGTATCCCTGCCCCAGCACTGCCCCCAGGCTGCAGAGCATCCCAAAGCACTGAGCTCTTTCCAAGTACCAGAGATCGTAAGAGCAAAAAACCCTGTTGAAATCCCCCCCTGGAGCCCCAGGTTCCAGTACAGGAGCTGTGGTACGTAAAAGACATTCAATAAATGATGGTTGTAATGACTAATGAAAAAGATGAGAAACTCCATCTTTTTGCTTAAAAATGCCTGTACTTGGTGCACAGGTGGTTCAGTGGTAGAATGCCCATCTGTTTGCCATGCAGGAGACCTGGGTTCTATTCTTAGCCTATATATCCCAAAAATCAAAAATGAAAACACATGCCTTGTACTTGGTGTAATACTAGATTTTGACACTAACTTGAACACGTCTGCTTTATTTGGCGTTTTTTTTTTTTTTTTTTTTAATCAAATGTTTGCTTTAGACAGATGAGGCGTTTTCTTGGGAGCCATCACTGGTATCAAACTCGGGTCACATATTTCTAAGTGGGACACTGTTCTAACCATCACAGACATCATAGTTTCACCTACCGTGGAATGATGTGCCATGCTTAACCTGTGTGAATCCACCACTCTTTCTAGCAGGAAGTGTGCTCATGTCTGAAGAATGCAAGGCACCTTGGCATTCAGACACCTGCTTTAGCACAGACTGATGCAGGTTCAAAAATAACCCAGGGTTCAGGGTCTAAGGAGGATGGCTGACACTGGGATGTGGGGCCCGTGGAGAAGAGGCACCTGAAGCAGAGGAATCATTTTGCTAACACAGATTTTCACAGATGTGGATTGGTTCCCGTGCCAGCGTCTCTGGTGGCAGCTTCCCAGTCCCCAGGGCAGCTTCTGCCTCCGACAGCCACACTCTGGCTGTGACTTTGGGGTTCATTCCTGGAAATTCACCCCAGATTCTGCCTCTTCATTCCTCCCAGCAATTCTGAGGAAACATATAAAGGTATCCACATTTTATAACTGAGGGACTTCAAGAGGTGCCGAGAGAAGAGATAGACCAAAAGCCACACTATAACTCAAAAATGGACCTGGCAAAGGGAAGGAACCTTCCAGGCCTCCTAGATTCATATGCTGTGTGTGATACCAACCTCAGCCTCTCTCACGCAGTTTCCTTCCAGATAGCTGCAAGGATTCCTCACCTCAGCCAGGTCTCTGCTTAAACACCTCCGAGGTCTTTCTGACACTGATCCTACAATACCTCATCTTCCCTCTCCTTTTACCCTGCTTTACTTTTCTTCATAGCACCCAGCACCACTTGAATATTATATACTGACATATTTAGAAAGTGGTCTTCATGAGAGCAGGGACTCCTATTCACTGCTCTACTCCCAATACTAAGAGAGTGCCTGGCACAGAGCAGTCACGCAATAAACATTCATTAGATGAATGAAGGAAGAAATACTAGCTCACGATTGGTAAGCCTTTCATCTGTTCTAGGTATTTCATATGCATTTATTCATCAAATTCTTATACCAGTGTAATGCGCTATTTGCTATAATTATCCATATTTTACAAATGAGAAAACTGAGGCTGGCAGAGGCAAAAAAAAAAAAATGCCCAAATTCATACAGCTGGGAAGTGGCAAAATTTAAATGTGATCTCAGGCCCCACATCCTTCACCGCACTATACTGCACATTGAGGTCTCTACTTCCCAGCCCTCCTTAGAACCTCAAGCAAAGATAATTCCAACACTGTCTTTTCCCTTCCACCCTCCAAAAACAAACAAACGAAAAGGACGAAAATGTGAAAAATTTTCATAGCAGATTCTTGGAAAATATTTAAAATAATTCTCTACTGAAAATTTTAACATACAAATGAGCTCCAAGTAAAATAAAAGGATAACGCATTAAAATGCTCAAAGAAGCAAAGAGTAAGAAGAGAGAGAGAAAATAGGAGCTCCACAAGCTACATGAACAGAGTAAATCTGCTCCAAGGATTTTCACTCTCATTTTTTAAGATGGACTTTGACATGCACAAGCTAGTTGACATGTTGAAAAAACTCAAGCAATTTTAAAGAAATATTAGATCACTGACAAAGCAGTACTTCCAGGATATTTGCCTGGGAGTGTATAGTGGCGGAGGTGAAAGGAGGCTCTCGCAGCCTCCTGCTCACTCCCCACATAACCAAAATTTCCTCCAGGGTCAACCTTGCCAGTGCCTGGAATGATACCATTAGCTACTCCAGACCCTGTTTCCTGTTCAATTTTCTTTCCTGAGGGAGACAGTGCTTTAGTTTTCTCGGTCTTTTATGTGAATGCAATAAACTTATCAAGAAAACCATTTTTTTTTACGAGGGAGAACGGTGGAAAGGACATGAGAAACTGCATTCCTGAGTGACGGCAGGGAACACAATGGGGAAAAAGAAGGAAAATGGATCAGCTGATGTTTCCCGACCTCCGTATGGCACATCTAAAGTAGAAGTTGAGTCTGGTAAAAGAAATTAAAATACTGATTTCTATTATTTTTTTTCTTTGTAAGCTCTACAAGGGCAAGAACTGACTTTGTGTGTTTAGACTGTACCCCCAGCACTTAGTGCAGTGCCGGGAGTGTAGTCGATCCTCAGCGAACACTTTTTTGGGTGGACGAATGAGTTGTCCCCTGAAGCGTGCTCTTACCTGCCCCTCCTCCTGCCTTCCCCTCCTTCATGCAATGAATTTTTCCAGAAAATATCGTTTTTACAGCGAATTTTCTGAAGAATTAATCACATACTCTTCAAATATTTTTTCCAAAAGTAATTTATATTATCTTTTCTTATAAAATGCTCTATATGTTTTTCTTCCCATCTGGATTATGAGCCTACTAAAGACAGTGGCTTGAGAACTTTCCTTATTACCGAGGCACAAATATTAATTGGATTTTATAAGAAAGCTCCATCTTTAAATTCAAGCAAACTAAAGGGGAATGGATCTTACTGCTTTATGTATCTCAAAAATAGAATTTTAAGTACTGAATTAAATCAGTATATTTATCATTAATGACACACTGATCACAACTGCATAATCTAATTGATTTTTTTTTAAACTCGGTGGTCCTTATTTATCTTGAGAAGCAATACACAATCATACATATACACTATGACTTTACCTGAGAAAATTAAGAGAAAAAAAGTCTACAAACCACAAGTGTCCTCGGTGTGGCATTTTTACATTCAGAAATGTAAAGAAATGCAAAAAATGAGTATGAGTTTGCCTGTTTGTTTTTTTTTATTTAGAAGAGCTGCAATTGAGAGCAGTGGGACTGGTAAAATAGCATTTCCCTTTGGATTACATGCTTAAATTTTTATTAACAATCTTAAAAATTGCATATTTTTAGGAATTTTTTTTTCTCGGAGGTTACATTATATATTCTTCACATCTATTTTCTACCAAAGTATCAGTGCTCAGAACGACTAATAAACGAATGGTCTTTTTCCATGTATGATTCCTTAGAATTTCTTTGCATCTCTTTGAAATGTGTGAGCACAGACAGCCTTATTTTAAAGAAATATGTGTCAGCCTCTACATCATAAAACTAACTCCTCACCACCCACTGCCTTCTCTATTTGGTTATTATAGGGTCGAGAGTTCAAAACCACTGTGCATCAGGGTTCCCCCCCATTTTCATAATCAAATAAATCAGTGAAGGAAAAAAAAGGAAACCCACCACCACATCTATCGTCAGCAGGAGCTTGTGAACAAATTAATGCAGCTTTTAAGATATTGCTACAGGTCACAGGTTGAGTCCATGGTGTTGGCAGGCTTTCTGGGTGACTATACACCCCGCCACAATCACGCCACTCTGTGGCATATTTAGAAGGCTCCTAATGGGGGCACAGTCACCTGATCGACTGCCTGGCCCCCCGGTGTTCAAATAAAAGAGAAAACAATGCATGCCTGAAAAGACCGTGCACACTTACAAAATAAGGGTTTGCATCCTGCCCACATCACATGGTTTTGAGGCAATGTGGGAACAGAGTTGCATTTATCCTTTACATTAGAAAGACCTTGAGAATAATTTCACTCACACTGTCTCCAGGAAATCCATTCTCAGGATTACCAGGACAGAGTCATTCTCTTCTCATCAGCCCCTGCCCATCACCACCTTCGAATGAAATCACTGCCGAGATTTTCTTCATGTTCTGTTTAGAGACATCTGGAAGGTCTCTCCGTCCAAAAAGCCAGCGCTTACTCAATCCGAGCCAAGCAGTAATTAAGGGTTCCACATGTGTTGAGTCCTTTACGCTAATTCCCTGAGGCATGTGCTTTTTCATCATCCCCATTTTACAGCTGGGGAGACTGAGGGAAATAGTCAAGAAACCTGCCCAAGGTATTAAACTGAGAAATGGCAGAAGCAGAATTCAAACCCAGGCAGCCTGATCCACAAAGCTTGTTTAAACTCAATCCCCAGCGCAATGCTTCCTCTTGCTTAATCCCTAAAATTCCCAGGCAGCCAGCTCCTTCTCACCACCATGGGACTCATACTGTTCCTTTTTATTAGAAGCAAATTTAAGAATTCTATCAACTTGGAACCTTCACTTCAACTCGGACAAAGAGAAATCCCATCCTCTTACTCTCTTCAAAAGCATATTTAATTACGTGTAACCCGATACTTTAACTAAGAACTGTTAAAAAAATCTATCAAAGGTTTGTATTACTGTTGCATTACCCCTTGGATGCTTTGGTTCTACTTAAGTGCTTATCATTTTCTCCATAAGCCAGTTTGAGGAGAAGGCAATATGTCTTTTGGCTTTCGAACGCAGCTCGCTTCCAAACCTCATTATGACAAGTCACTTTCTGAAGCTGAACTATAGCTCTAGACAAATGATTGTATGAAGTTTTAAATAAACATACAACATGGACGCTCCGCTGTTTCTTAAAATGATTTATCATCATTTTCTTCTTTCAGTCCTGCTCTCTGGACATAAAAGACATGAGCTTTTGCTGTTTATATAAACCAAATCCTCTGTTTGCTCTGATTAAGCGTTCACAGGTCTTTAATATTGCACAGGCTTTAGATTGGGGATTATTCCCTCTGGGAGTGGTGGAATTAGATACATTAGTCAACAGAGATAAGAGAGGGCACCAGAGTTTAATTGCCATTAAAATAGATATGGTGGGTAACAAAAATAGAAGGCAGGAAAACAGTCTGTATTCGCATTTTCTGCCGTGGTGGAAAAGTTCTGGGATGGTGTGATTTGCAGCCTCTCAGATCTCTCGGAAACTGACATCCTGGAAGACACAGAAAATAGGTGAAAATCATGCTAAGGGGACAAGGATAGTTTCTTAAGAAGCCACATGTGTTAGAAAGACATTACTGTGAACAGGAGAACTTCAGAGCTGCTCAGGGCGAGGAGCCCTCAGCTCCCCCTGAATCGGGTGCAGCTGTCAAGCGATGGATGCAATGACATCACCCCAAACTCTCAGAAGTCGTTTCTGAAATGGGGAGAGAAATCTCCTTCCTCTGCGGCCCCAGGAACAACTGGACAGAGAGGAAATTTTCATAGGTCTTTCCAATTGGCAACTTTTTAATGTTTTCACTGGCTGATCGGTCGGGATTTTCTTTTTCACTCTATTCGTGAATATTGTAAATGCATCTTGTCTAACGCCCCCCGGAAGCAGATGCTTGGTCTGCCATGGGGTTGAGCAACTTATCCTGCTAACGCATATGCAACAGATACGATGTAAGTACTTTTTTAAAAAAAAAAATCACTGTCACGTAGTCTCACTTTAACGTGGAAATCTTCAACTTCTGCAATTTTTAATTGTAAAACTTTTTTTTTGGGGGGGGGGGGGAGACCTAAAACCAAACCAAGCCAAACCTTGTCGTTGTGACTAATGAGAATTAAGAAAAATACCTCAGAAAATATATCAGAACGGGGAAAAAACTGCATTAAAAATATGCTGGCTGATTCCACGAATTTGAAGTTCTAGAACCGGCAAGACTAATCCACAGTGACAGAAAGCAGATCAAAAGTTGCAGGAGCCAGGAGCAGAAGGGAGGGGAAAGCTTGTCTGGGAAGGGGCATACGGAACTTTGCGGAGTGATAGAAGTGGTCTGTATTTTAATTGTAGTAGTTGCACAAATTAAACTCATCAAACTGTACCCTTGAAACGAGTGTATTTTATTGTATACTTTATTATACCTCAACAAAGTTGATTTTAAAAAATATACTGGCATAATTTACTGAGAGGTCATGGGAAAACTTTCTAAATCATTTTTTATTTTAATATAAAAGAAAATAGTCGAGCTAATACTCCAGGAGTCATTAATGGTAGAACGGATTTTTTTTTCCCAAACAAAAATAATACATATCCATCAGCCTTAAGTGCCGTAGCTGACAGGTTGAGCCTGTTATTGCCAGCTTCCATCTAAGAAAAATTTCGGGGCAAGCTCTGCAAGCCGAGCCACAGGCCGCCTGCCCGTGATTTTCCTTGGGGCGAGCGGTGGCCTGGTCTTTCTCTGAAATGGATCACGAAGCAACCAAATTAATTGCATTCCTCGGGGCCTAAGATGTGCTTTTATCTCCCACATGCATTTGGCAATAGGCATCCCTCAGCCTCATGTCCAGCGCGCCTTTCTTTTTCAGTCCCCAAGTGACAGCTCTGGAGCCGTTCTGGAACATTCCCTAGGTCTGCATTCAGAGTCGGACGTTCTGGAATATTCCCTAGGTCCGCAATCAGGGTCGGACGTTCTGGAATATTCCCTAGGTCCGCACTCAGGGTCGGACGTTCTGGACCATTCCCTAGGTCCGCACTCAGGGTCGGACGTTCTGGACTGTTCCCTAGGTCTGCAGTCAGGGTAGAATGTTCTGGAATATTATCTAGATATGCAATCAGGGTTGGACGTTCTAGAATATTCCCTAGGTCCACACTCAGGGTCAGACGCTCTGGACCGTCCCCTAGGTCCGCACTCAGGGTAGGACGTTCTGGAATATTCCCTAGGTCTGCACTCAGGGTCGGACGCCGCAGCAGGAGGGTGAGCGTGCTCAGCCCCTAAACCCAGGTGCAAGGTCTGCAAGACAAGGGCAAACAAATGCCGCTGCAGCCTGACCCCGAGCCGGCACCCCTTCCCGGGAGCCCGGGACCCGAGGGGGACGCATGGGCCCGGCCCCCGGCGGGGTGTCGCCATCGCTTCCACCCCACCCCACCCCCAGTGTCTCCCCACTGCCCTTGGTAGACGGGGAGAGCTCGGGTTTTGTGATCCAAAGGTTGACAATGAGCATCCCCCCAGAAGAAAGCCAGCCAGAGCCAAAGCACGGCTTTCTCTCTCCGTGGCCCCTCAGGCTCTCAGAGTGTTTACACTGAGCTTCAGGCCGGGAACAAAACTCACAGCCTTATCTCTGGGATTAAAGACGGCGGCGGCTGGGGATGCGACGCGGGCGGCGGGCCTCGCTCCCTCTTTTTCCGAAGGAGACGCTTGACTTCACGTAGGCGCGTGGTTTTCTCATTCTGCCCCTCCTCCTCGGCCTGCAGTTTCACTTCAAAAATTTACTGTCACGTTGATTGGGACAGTGAGGATTTATTTTTTACTTCTATTCCAATATTAATGTCAGGAGGTGATTTCTGTAGGAAAGCATTCGCTTAAAAAAAATCACAAATTCAATGCAATCAATGTAACGGTGTGCTTCAGGCCACTGCTTCTTTTTTGAAAAAAAAATGTTATTGGCTATGAAGTTGATAAAAAAGATCACTTAAAATATTTGTGAAATATACAGAATAATGACACAATGAATACCTATGTACATAGTAACTGAGTATAGAGACCAGAACCATTTCCCTTTTTTTTTTTTTTTTTTTTGCATGGGCAGACACCGGGAATCGAACCGGGTCTCCGGCATGGCAGGTGAGAACCCTGCCGGCTGCGCCACCGTGGACCACCCAATATAAGCATTTCCTTTTAAGACATTTGAACCCCTCCATATCCCTTCCTAACTCTACGCCCTTTCCATCCTGAATCTTCAGTTTAGCAGCACATTACTTTTTAATATGAAATTTTACTGTGTAGTTGCCCCTGTTAAATATATATATATATATTTGTACATATGTAGTGCAAAGTTTTGAACTTCATATACATAGAATCATATTATATGGGTTCTTTGTGGCTTGTTTTCAAGTAACATGTTCCTGAGATTCATCCATTTCACTACATGCCGCATAATTCATTCACGTTCACTGCCATATTCATCCATTTTATTGTTGGTGGACATTTGGGTTATTTCCCATTTTTTCCTCTTACAAACAGTGTTGCTGTGACATTCTTATACATTTCCTCTGGTAAATATTCTAAAATTTCTCTGGGCCTTGGGATTGAAATTACTGGGTCATGGATACATGCATCTTTAATTACTGGTGATACCAAATTGTGTTCCACACTGGATGTACCAATTTACCCTTTCACTAGGAATATATGCAGAAATTGTCCACACTTTCACTGACATCTAACGTTGTCACATTTTTTTTTTTTTTGGTCCAGTGTATTGGTAATAAAATGGATTCCCCTTGTGATTTTAACATACGTTTTCCCAATTACTAGTAAAGTTGAGCATCTTTTCATATGTTTATTGACCATCTGGATTTCCTTCTCTTTAAAGGGCCTGTTTTCCATTGTCCATTTCTGTTAGTTGTATATGTTACAAATATCTTCTTTTGATTTGTGGCTTGTCCTTTCATTGTCATTATGCTGAACTCTGATGAGCAGAAGTTCTCAGTTTAAATGTAGTTTGCCAATCTTTGTCTATCTGGTTTGTGGGCTTTTTGTGTCATTTAAAAACTCATCTCTATTCCTAGGATATAAAGATAGTCTCCTATCTTGTCTCCTAAAAGTTTTAATATTTTACCTTGCACTTTTAGTCAGTAATCCACTTGGAGTTGATTCTTATTTATGGCATAAGGGATAGCTCTAGTTTCATTTTTTTTCCCATAAGGATATCCAGTTTTCCCAGCTCCATTTATTGCAAAGTCCTTTCTTCACTCCCTAAAATACAATGCCCCCGCCTTAAACCATGTTTCCATATATATTTGGAGTTTTTTCCTGGATTCTCTTAATGTGTTCCTTTAGCCAATTTGTCTATTCCTAAAATGATTACATACTAAAGCAATTATGATAGTTCCATTGTAAATGATGATATCTTAAAATTAAAAACTTTTTGGCTGCTTGCTTTTCCATTTAAATATTGGAATCAGCTCATTGGTTTCACACACAAATCTTTGGAATTTTTACTGGAATAGTATTGAATCTAAATGTCCATTTGAGGGAAAAAGACACCTTAATGATGTTGAACTTTGCAGTCCATGAGCATCATACATGTTGTGTTATAAGCTTTCGCTACTATAATTCAATAAAGTTCTATAATTTCCTTTATAGAAGTTTTATATATCTGTTCTTAAATTGATTCCTAGAATCTTTATATTTTGATGCTGTTGTAAATGACATCTTTTTTCAATTTATGTTTTTCAACAATTCAGTGCCATAGAAATACAACTGATTTTTGTATATTGATATTTGTATCCAGCCAACTTGTGATTCTAATAATTAATCC
>PVIY010017831.1:0-48717 GCA_004026745.1 Myrmecophaga tridactyla
TTTTTTTTTTACTTTGCCCTACCCTGCCCAATCTGGTCCCTAGGAATATCTTCATCATCATCATCTCCACTCACCTCTTGCTCTGGATTATGTTTCAATGGCCTTCTTTAAAAACTTTTTTTCAGTTTATTCTTTCTAAAACAAAGTCATTGCATAATCAGATCCATCTTTCTGAATCTTGCCCAATCCCTATCATCAGACCAGTGAATTACTTTGGATTTCAGCTTCTTTGATGGCAAGAGACACAGCCTCCCCCTAAACTTGGTGAGAAACTTTTAGGACCCCATCTCATAGGACCATACACTTTTCCTTGTAGCACTCAGATCACTTTGCCTGATGACTTACTTGTCTTTCCAACTAGACAATGTGAGCTCTGAGAGCCAGAACTGGTTCTCACTTTGTTCACCATTGTATATTTAGAGACTAGAACACTGCCTGGTAACTTGTGATGCTCATTATATACTCATTGTTTCCAAGCTTGGCACTGTGTTAGGAATTAGAGAGGGGAAGGTGGCTGGCTTACTGAGGTAGGAAGGTCTGTGATAATAGTGCAAATGTATGATTGTAGCCAAGCCATGCCTTCCTTGCACAAGCCCCCAGCCTTCTGGGCTGGTGTGGTTTGGGGAGGCAGTTCTGGTTACCACAATCCTTGCAAAAAGAATGAGTAAGGGTATCAAAAATTGAGACCTTGGGATGGCTGCCCAAATTTACATCCTATCAGCACTGACATCTGAGCATCATAATCTGTGCTAGGTGCTGTGTGTTTCGCATCCATCCCTTGGTTTTATTGTCATCTCACTTGCAAGATGAGCAAACACAGCTCAGAGAAACGAGAAGCTCAGATCAGGGTTGCCTGGTTCTGAAATACTTAGACCAGCTCTTGAAGCACATTATAGGTGCCAACACTTGGGCGTGTTCTAATCTGCCACAGGGCCTGGGTTTTGGAAGAGGAAACATGAGCACTGGTGAGAACCAACACCAAAACTGTCAACCCCACATGCAGCTTCATGTCTGCATTCACGGGCATTTCATTTTCTTCATAGCATAACTCTACTTCAGGAGATTCTTGCCCAGGCGAATAATGTGATTGTTCTTTAGAGAAACTCCCTGAAAAAAATCCATTGACTCTTTAATGAAAAGCATCGACAAAGTTTAAACCCTAATACTCTCTGAACACCTCGACTCAAAAGCCTTGCCTTGCTTTTTCCATCAATTGCAAACAGGTATATTATGATTTTACCCAATCGTCATCAAGTCCTCACATTGAAATATCCTCTTTAAACTGAACTTCAAATTCTCAATTGACTTTTCCTTGCCCCTCTAAAATACTCCCCACCTTCTCTCAATATGGAGTTCTCCCTTTCTGCATCAGATAAACAATTAAAGTTAGTTTTGTCTTATCCACAGGGTGTGTGAGTGATATTTGGGGAGTCTATGCAACAATGGAGACACAGGGCTAAAGTAACTCTCCATGGAAAGACAAACCCCTGGACAGGCATGGGTATGACAGTGATGAAGCCATCTGGGCAGGGGACAGTCTGCAGATTTCCTTTGCAGGAATTTCCTTATGGGAATGGACACCCACCATGGTGCAGGGTGAGACTTGTCAAGTAAGGGATATGAAGACAAAATTCCAAACCCTCAGTCTGACATTCAAGACCCTCCATCAATGGGGCCAATGTTCCTAATCAACCCCTAATTGGGCACTGAATTCCAGTCCAGCTTTCCCTGCATGAAAGCAATTCAACTTTGTACACACCTTTCACAGAAATTGCCCCACTAGATCTTTACAAGAAAACTTGAGGAGCCGCCATAGGCAAAGCCAGCTACACATGGAGCATGCACTGAGCACCAGATGTATACCAGGAACCAGGCAAGGCATGTGACATTTGCCGGATCCCCACAACACCCCCCACTGGGCAGGGGTGAGGGCGAGGCTCAGAGACGTGCTTCTTGTCCAAAGTCACTCAGTTTTAGTTGGAAGTGTTAGAATTGAAAGAGTATCCCCAAGTCCAAACTCTCCTGCTGCCAGCCACCAATTTATATTGTCTCCTGTCCCTGCCCTCATTGAATGAGGATGAGGCAGTTAAAGTTCTTCTCATTCCCCAGAATAAAGTGAGGGCTGCTCCATTAGCAATTTATCACCTTTGACTTCCCTTGTTATGTTATTCAATTTTTCAAGCCTCCCAACACACTCTCTAGGTCAGGGCTGGGGTGGGAGGTGGGCAAGGATAAGAATTCATTCATCCTGGTAGCCCCCGAGCTGAGGCCAACTGGATCACTCTGTTGAATGGAAGGGACCTCTCAGTGATTGAGTCTAGTGGTTCCCAAGGTTAAGTAAAATAAGATGGCTCTCTGCATGGGGCACTGCCTGGAAATCTCCTCTTTGAGAAGGGGGTTTGACCCACAGGGATTTTCTGAGAAAATGGAATTTACCCCACAGGATCTTTGGCAAACAACACCTGGTGGTAAAACTAGTTTTGGTTCAGTAGTGCGAGAGCTTATGGGAATGGACAAGCAGACCATGCTAATCTATATATATTTGACCCCCACTTTGTAAACCTATCCCCCCATGTAAGAAGGAAACAATGTCAGCCAATCAGAACATTTCCTCACTTGCTTCCATTTGCCCTCTGGGAATTTCCATCCCCTTGATGGAGCCCCTTCCACTTTCTGAATGGGATGTCACCAAATTCATGAACCAATTAATAAGGGTGTGAGAAACTAAGTGTCATGTGTTTGAAAAGTTTTTCTTTTATCATAACCTGGGGTGATTCTTCCCCCAAGGGAATATTTGGCAACGTCTGGAGACATTTTGGTTGTCACAATGGGAAGGGGGAAGTGCTCCTACGGGTCAGGCCATCTAATGGGTGGAGGCCAGCGATGCGCTAAACACCCCACAATGCGTGGGATGGCCCCACAGCAGAGAATTCTCCAGATCAAAACGCTGACAGTGCCAATGTTGTGAATCTAGTGATACAATAAAAATCATTACCCTGGAAACCAAGAGAAACAAGGGAACCAAGATAAAATAAATCCTTATCTCTGGAGGAAGCATGCACTCGGGTTTTTAAAGATACTGCCTATTTTGAGTATTTATACCCATTCCTGACTCCCGGTTAAGAACATAAGCCCTGAAGTCTTACAGCCTCGGTTCTAACCTCAGTTCTGCCACTTAATCTCCACTCACTTCCTCGGGCAAGCAATGTGGTCCCTCTGTACCTCGGTTTCCTCATCTACACAATGGGTCAGCAATAGCACCTACTCTGCTGAGGATCCATGTGCAGATTAAGTGGGAAACTACTAAAAATAGCACTTAAAAAAGAGCTCATTATGGTCAGTCTGAAACCACCGCTAGAACCTAAAACATTATTACTATCATCCCTATTTAGTGTCAATTGTACCCACCTTTTTAATTCAGATAATGTGGTCACCCTACTCATATTTCCAGAAAAACAATGAAAATTGGATTTGCTTATGTTTGGTAGTTCTAATCCTGAATTCAAGAGGGTTCTCCTTTTTTTTTATATTGCAGTGAGTAAAAAGCAGTGATTTCCTTTTAATTAATGATTCATACTCCTCGCCAAAGTCACCCAAGGGGGCTGCTCTGCAGTACACTTGACCATGGCCCTGAAGTTCATGGAGGCAGAGTCTGGATAAATCCTGGGCACCTCCAGCCTCTAGGGATGGAGGAAAAGTCTAGAGACAATAAAGCAATCCTTATAATAATTACAACCCTCATTTATTAAGCACCTAATACATGCCACCCACTGCTCTGAGTGCTTTGCATCTGCTAGCTTATCTGATCCTCAGCAGTAGTTATTAGGCTGGCTGAGCTTCACAGAGGAGGAAATGAGCTCAGAGAGGTTAAAGTAGAGGCTCTCCCAGGATCACACAGCAAGGAGCTGGTGGACGAGGGATTTCAACCTGCCTCTTTCCAACAAAGGGCATTTTGTGCTTTCAGCTTTCCAGAACAGTCCTGCTGAGAAGTTCTTAAATGCTTCTCAACAGGAATTGTGAGAATCATTGTTTTCTAACCTTACCTCCTCAGAGACACCCTTTGTGATTTCATTTTCCCCATCCCCTTTTGAGAAGCATGTAAGTTTTAAGTTTCAGTCGTTTTACAAAACTGCTCATCTAAGATGTAGCTTACCAACTGGTGGTTTAGATTAACATGAGATAACTTATGCTACAGCCACAGACTCCATTTAAGTCCAGCTAAAGTCAAAGGACTGTGGTTTCCCTTTAGGATCTCAAATTTATGAAAATGTTACTGGGATTCTCATTTCCACTTTCTCAAAGTTGAGAATCACAGATATCAAACAGAAATGGAGTTATTGTTAGAAGACTCTGATATGCTCTAACTGTACAGCAATATGATTGCAATTTCTTATGTGACCTCTTGGCAAAAAATTATCCATCATATGCCTTTAAAAATGTGTGCTGGGTGTGCTGGGCTAGGGAACCAATCTCAGGCGAGCACTCAAGCAGGTTTCTGCATAGAGCGTGAGGTCTTGGACTTTCTCAGTGTCTTAGTTTGCTAGGGTTGCTGTAATAAACTACCACAGCCTACTTGGCTTTTCATTCTGGAGGCTAGAAGTCCAAAATAGAGGTATTGGAGGGGCCAGGCTCCCTCTGAAACCTGTCAGGGTGAATCTGTTCCATGCCCCTCTCCTGGCTTAAAGTCATGGCCAACAACCCATCACCTAGTGGCCTTCATCCCTGGGTCTGTCTGTCTGTCCAATTCTCTCCTTCTTATAAAGACACCAGCCATGTTGAATGAGGGCTCACTCTAATCAAGCTTGGCCTCATTTTTACAAATAGCACCTTCAAAGTCCCTATTTCCAAGTAAGGTCATAGTCACTGGTACCTGGGACTAAGCCCCGAACATGTCTTTTGGGGATGGAGGCACAATTCACCCCATAAGCCTCAGCTCAGTGAATGAGGGCAGGGAGAGGGAATAATGAAGAGTCAATGGGAAGGGCAAAGGCTTGCCCAGATCACTTTCTTCAGGTTTGTCACACAGGGACTGATTTCAAATACAAGTTTTATACAGTTAAAGGCTTGGCTGAAATTCCCTTCTCCCTTCTTCTCCTGGGCATTGTATCACTTAGGGTTCTCTAGAGAAACAGAACCAATAGGAGATATCTGTAAACATGAGATTTATAAAAGTTTCTCACACAAACGTGGGGATGCAAGAGTCCAAAATTCATAGGGCAGGCTGAGAGGCTAGTAACTCTAGTAGAAGAGCCTCAATGGCTGAAGAAGTAAATTTTCTCTTCTCCCTTAAAAGTCTTCAACTGATTGGTTCAACTCCAACTGATTGGATTCTCTTGTTTGAGGAATATACACCCTTAGTTGATTGCAAATGTAATCAGTTACAGATGCAGTCAACTGACTGATGGTTTAATAAACCAGCCTTCTGGTTTATTAGCCAGCCATGAAATAACCTTGCAGGAATGGTTAGGCACTGCTTGCCTGCCCAGACAACTGGACACCATCACCTATCAAGTTGATACCTGAACCTAACCATCACAGGCATACAAATTTGCTAAGGGATCCAGGAAAAGATTCCCATCCCCCCAACCCTCAATCTTATTTTAAGATGTGGGATTGAATTATCCCCATGGTACTTCTGAGTCCATCTTTGGAATTGGGAAGAGACCATGGACATAGGAGATATATTAGCCATCTATCAATGTTTAGGTTACACAATAGACAAAAGTTACAGAAAAACATTGCAGAAAAAGTAGAGCTTTAAATTTGTCTGGAGTGGATACAGGGACTCAGATTATGTGGTCAGGGTTGTGTCTCCATTCTCAGCTCTGCAATCCTTGGCTTACCTTTTGTCCCTGAGAGGTTGTCCCCAGGTAGTGGGAAAGGGCCATCTGAAGCTCTGGTGGTGTGGAGCTGTGCACCCCAGAAAAACATGTTTTTAAATTTAATCCATTTCCATGGGTGTGAACCCATTGTAAGTGTCACACAAGAATCGACAGTCAACAAATGATTATAGTTACTGAATCACTATATAGATGCTTTCTTACTTTCTAGAATCTTGAGGAATATCCAAAAGTACCTGAAACTCACTGAGCTGTAACCCAGACGCCTTGATCTTTGATGACGATGCTTTATTGTATAACTATATAATCTTTACTTTGTGATGTAAAGCCTCATGATGACCAGTGACCAGCCCTGCTGGCCCCCCTTATCTTGTCTCACAACTTTGAAGTCTTGTTATCATATAGACAGCCCCTTAATGTTTATTAATGAAGAAACTTGAGTCAGCTCAAACTAGCCCACCCCTATCACTAGGCTATCTTGCTAGACAAAGTTAGTTCTAATTAGAATTGGTCTGCCTGACACACACAGGAGTAGAAACCTATAGGTGACATTGATCTCATTATAGTACTAAAAATCATGCCCAGCATCATATGAAGACCACAATTTTCTTCTACCTGTACTGTGACTAAGCATGTAATCAATCTGCTTGCTCAATAATTAGACTATCTCTAGCTTTGTCAGCTCAAGGCTTTATACTCATTCTCCTAAACCTGCCTGTCTTTGTGTATGATAAAATTCTCAGAGTTACAGCTGTTTGGGGAGACAGATCTGAAGCCAATAAGCTTCCTGTTCTCCTTTCTTTGTGCTTTGCAATGAAGCTCTTTTTCCCTTTGAAATCCCTGTGTCATGGGATTGGTCATTGTACCTATCAGGGAGAATACTCACACTTTGATTGGAACCATAAGTAGAACCTTTTGATGAAGCTACTTCAGTTAAGGTACCTCATTTAGGGTAGTTCTTGATCCTACTAGTGGAGCCCTTTATGAAAGAATAAAATTCACACACACAGAGAGAGAAAGCCACCGAAAGTAAGAAACTGAAATGAAAGAGAGCCCTGGAGATGCCACTATGTCCCTTGACACAGGAGCCAAGGATAACTGGCAGCCATCTTCGGGGGAAAAAACCATTACCTTAAGAATGCCTTGCTATGGCTATTTTCCCAGCCTCAAAATCGTAAGTGAAGATAGTCCTATAGTTTAAACTGAACCACTGTATGGTATTTGCTTTGAACAGCCTAGGAAACTAAAACAGAAGCTCAGGGAGCATACCCTACCAGCTTAACTACCCCAGGCATTGAATCCTGCAGGCCTGGCTTGAGTTATGTGCCCAGCACTAAACCAAGCACTGGGTCGGTGAGGGATGTGCTGGTTGGAGAGCTGGAGGTCTCTGAAGTGGTACCTGAGTGGTACCAAGAGGTGGAGACAGAGCTGGGAGTGGGGCAACCAGGTAGACGAGGAAACTGATCAAGGAAGAACAAGAGATGCTGGTCTTCTCTCAAGGGCAGGGGAGGAAAGAGATTGCTGGAAGTAGGGCAGAGTGGAGAGAAGGTAGGAAAGGAAGAAAAAGTTTGCCGCACCTGCAGATGGGGGGTGTTCATCTGAATGGAGGTGAGAAGGACTCAGAGAAAGTATTGAGAAAGCCACTGAAGAATCATTGAACCTCTGAGTCCAAATACACGTGAATTTAGCCAGAAGGAAAGAACAGTCTCCTTAGAAAAGAGGCCTGGAAACCAGATTTTATTCTGACTTACGCACTTACCCGTGCAGTGAAAAGCTGCAATTCTTAGAAACTCTAAATATGTCTTTCTGAAAATCCGTTCAAATTTGACAGTTATGAGATGTGCTGAAAACAATAGTTTTTCAGAGATTAAAAACAGAAAGTTCAATATATCTGCACTTTCCCCTCCTCCCCTTAGACACAGCTTCACAGAATCTGCCTATCCCCTGAGCTTTTCAAGTAGAGGTACTTTTAAAATATAATCTGAAACCGAGTGAGTATTTCACAGATGAAAAGGCATGTACTTCTCAAACCAAAGTATTCTCAAAAGGTAGATTTTAATTTCCAAAAAGACAAAGCCAAGAGAAAAAAGAAAATGCATATCTTCGTGCACTTAAGAATATTACTTAGATGGGTGAAGTTTTATTCTGGAAAAAAAAAAGACTGTCAATTATGATTAATATTCTCCTTATAATTAATTCAAAATCTTATTAAAATCAAACTTTTATAACTTTACATATCACCATGCTGCCAATGTCAGGACAGAGCCGACGCCTTGACATTAATTTTACCTGTATCATTTCTCAGTTCTCAAAAAAGGCAATAAAAGATACCTTCTTGAAAATCAGCAATGCCGGGCCACCCTCATCTCCATAATGACACAATTTCCAATTCACGCCTCATTTTCATTAATGTTTCTGGCCATAAATTTTTAAGCATATGATAAAAAATTTCTGAAGCGGCATAAAACTAACATGAAGAGGGAGTTCATTAGCATGTGACCCTAATTAGAAATTCCATATTAACTTCCCATTTCTACTTGTGCATATCCAATAACATCGGATCCCTACTCTGAATGCGGTTTCTCATTGTTGGGAGGAAACGTTCCTGTTGGTTGTTCAATTCTTTGGCTTTATTTTTAAAACAATCCATGTGTTCTCCCTGTTATTGAATAAGTCAACAGACAATTGTATCACAGACTGCCTTTTGTGTCACAAATTATCCAGGAGAAATGTGAGAAGGTCCTTGCCCAATGCTTTATTAATGATACCAGATCATAAAAGGGGGGGGGGGAATATGCTGACTCTGTCTCTTTTCTAATGTTGGGTGATAAAAATGCTACTTCAGGATTCAGAAGGTTAAGTTCTAATGTGTATTTTGAATAGAGTGTGTTGGAATAATTGCCTCATAAAGCAAAGCATTGCCTGGCCTGCTAATGGCTGCATAGTGCAGGGCTCAGCAAAGACAGTCAAGCTTACTGGAAAATATGCTGTGCCTCGACTTTTGCAGGCCTGCCATGTTAAGTTAACTTTCCCCTCCCCTTGCTTTGCAAAAAAGGTATAGGGTCCTGTCGCCCGTTTTCGCAGCTCAGAAGAGCTGCTGTCTTAACATCTCAGATTGCTGTTCTCTCCACATGTCCCCACGATGCCCCGTGCCACTCATGGACCCACCCCTCTGTAGTCTCCTCCCACTCTGTGTTTGGCTGGTCCTGGGAACCAATGGAATGCGGTGGAAGGGATACAGTGTGGTGTTGAAGGCTCAGTCATAAGGAGCCTTGCAACTTCTGCTCGAGTCTCTTGGAACATGTGCTCTGGGGAAATCCAGCTGCCATTTGAGGAATGTGGCTACTCTAAGAGGAAGCCCAAGTTAACTCTGCAGGGAGGCTCTGTGAAAAGAGCGATGCCTGGTCATCCCTTAGTCTTTTCAGTCAACTTAGCCCAGATGCCAGACAGGGGCGGAGAGAAGCACCTTGGACCTCCAGCCCAGTTGTGCCTTTGGATGACAGCTGTCCCAGCTACTGTCTGACTCAACTCTGTGACAAATCCCAAGTGGGAGCTTCCTAGTTGGACGCCACAACCCACACAACCATGAAAGATGACACTAAATTGCCTTCTAAAGCCATTGCATTTAGTCATAAACAATATTTTAATATGAAGCAATAGACAAATGGAGCAACATCATCCCACAAATAGCAGGTAGGGAAGAAAGGCTGTGGATTTAAACCACTCCCTTCTTTGACTCCTGCAGCCAATGGCCTTGTCAGTCCTTGGTCTTTAATTCTCCTTCCCCAATCCACGTTTACTGCTCCAGTAATGCCTTTAAAGCTATTCCTTTGAGAAGTAGGTGAGAAAGTATTTAAGAAAGTTCATATGGCTTTCCTTTGACAAATACAAGTATTTCCAGAAGAAAATTGTTCCCCCTGTAGGTCAGTCTTGGCACTGAAGAAATTCAGTTCCAAAGACTTAATTAACGTAGGAGATGACACATTGGGAATTGACAGCAAGGCTTCACAAAAGCCCATATTCTCTCCCAAAACTCTGCAGGCTCTGTCCCCTTGTAGGGTCTCCTAAGTAGTACTCCCAGCCCCTGCCTCACTTTCTCCATCTTTTCTCTGATTTAGCAATTTGGCCAGCTCCCACTCAGATAGGCAAAGCAAAAAGAGAGGTAACTAGTTTCATAAAAGCAGGACCCTCATCCTCTAAGAAGGGGACTGGGGTAAGTGGGAAAGATGACATTCTGTTTTCTCTTTTAGTGCTGTCACATGAGCATAGGATATGTATCAGCTTATAAAACAAACATTACACAGAACCACTCACAGGAAGCAGAATCTGCCATTGGAAATTGTGAACAACGAACTCATGCAATTCCAAAAGATCTGCATCATGCTGGAGTGTGATCATTTAAAGGACCTCTAATCAGTAGAATGTAGAATAACATTCTCATAAAACTTACCAATTAGTCCAGAATGTAGGTGTGTAGGGAGGGCGGAGGGAGGGGAGGGCAGGGGAGAGAAAGGGGAAGGGGGAGCCAGGGAGGGAGAGAATTGAGTAACAGAAGGGGGTAAAGGTGAAGGAGATAAAAGTAATACTTTATTGACAACAATGGAACTTTTTTCCCATATTATATCTTAGCTTTAAAATAGCCTTGCAAAATTTGAATACTTAGCTTCTCTGATTTTACAGATAAGAACACTAGGATTCAGAGAGGAGAGGTAACTTGACTAAAGTTATAAAGTTATAAGAACCAGAAATGGGGTTTTAAGTCCTATCAGCTGCTTCCAAATACAGCTTCCAAATCAAGCTATATTTCAAGATCCACTGGGAAACCAGCAACATGGAGCTCAACCCTACACATAAGGGTAAGCTTGGGAATCCTTACTTGTGGCAAACTCCACAGATGAGTCAGACCAATGTTAGAGAGAAGTCATTTCTCTCTGGGCCTCAGTTTCTCCATCTGTGATTTGAGGTGGTTGGACAAGTCTATTCCTAAGTTGAAAGCTGCATATACTCCAGAAAACATGTTCTTGAATCTATTGCATTCCTGTGGGTGTGAACCCATTGCACATAGGACATTTTGATAAGGTTACTTCAGTTAAGAAGGTATGGCCCACCTCAGTCAAGATAGGTCCCAATCCTGTTACTAGAGTCCTTTATAAGGGGAGTGAAATTCAGGCAGATAGAGAAAACCATGGAAGCAAGAAGCTGAAATTCAGTAGAACCCAGAAGAGAACAGAAAGGCCAGGAGAGGCCGCCGTGTACCCTGCCCTGTGGCAAGCTACAGACCAAAGATCACCAGCAGCCAGCCCCAGAATGCCACAGACTTTGGGAAGAATGCATCACCTGGATAACAGCTTGATTTGGACTTTCTCCCAGCCTCAAATCATGAGCGAATAAATTCCCATTGTTTAACCGAACCCATTTCATGGCATCTGCTTGTGCAGCCTAGGAAACTAAAACACTGGATATCCTAATAGTTGAAACACATTAGGAGTCTAACTAATATTCTCTGGGAGAGGACAATGCATGTAAATGCTAGTAACGTGTTCTATCTTAACTTATATTTATTAATACTAATAAATGTTTGAACAAATTATTTATTTAAAATTGTGTTTTGTTCCTGCCTGACAATTTATAGTCATGCAATTTTTAAAATGCCAATCATCCCATGCAAAAGAGTAAGACATCTGAGCATGTGGGAACTACTAATGGATGAGGGCATGTTACTGCAAATATAAATCAACTCCTCAGACCTTAAAATGCCATAAATAAGCAAGTCTCCGTGTCAAAATTGGTGAGCTGACCAAAATCACTACACTGATTTATTACACAGCACCTCCATAATCATTGCCCCGTTCATCTGCCACTTTCCTTTTACATAAATATGTGAATAACTTTTTGACATCAAAATAAATCATAACCACTCAATCTAAATATAACTTCAGAATGCCTGCAAAGGGGACTGACACTTTGGATGTTGTCTGTCATTTTTTGTTAGAGCCTTGTTCACATGGTAGCTCATCACCCCCTCGTTGGGAATTTGGTGATACGTGCACTCGGCTAGACACCTTGTTGACTTTTGAGTGAGGTCTATCAAATTTGTGAAAATGTAAATACTTTTATAAATCACAAGTCAATTTTCTGCCGTAAGGGGGACGTGGCTAGGAAAAAAATATTTAAAATGTGCAAAGACAGATTCAATTTATTCATCAAGTAATTGTCTTCTCTGTTGTGAATATTAGTTGGAAACTGGCCTAAAATCTTGATGATCGAAGCCAAGCATATAAAACTAATCACAATTCTTCATTAAAAAAACACACGTTTGTGTGTATGTGTGTGTATTTGGGTATAGCAGGGACATGTAAAAGAGTGTGAGTTCCACGTTAAAAAGGTTATTAAATCATACTAGCTAATGTTTCCTGGAGCACATGTTTTAGAGTAGTTCTGCTTTGTTTCTGTTCTATTTGTTTAAATTTAAGTAAGGTTTCATTTGACAAAAATGTTCCGTGGGTAAGAAAAGTCTGAAAGCACTGCACTACACATATCCTATAAAGGAATTACTGCGGTTATTTCTTCCCAATTAAAAAGAACATGATTTTAGTTTTTACTCAGTGTTAAGACTTTGGAGAGCCATTTTAATAGTTGTGGCCTGATTCTTCCACCTGCAGGATGGAAATCATAGAGCTTAATATATATTGGCATACTAAGTGATAATGCATAATACGACAAAGCTGGTCTTTAAAGCTTAGTGTTCAATAGATCTAACTTAACTACTTTGTCAAAATTGGAGATGTTGTTTTCTGCACACAACCTCTCCACAAATTAAGAGAGTTTTCTTCAAACACCTTCAGGGACCAAGAAAACATTTCCTTTAGGTTGCTCTTTTAGAACCACAAATCTATTGAAATGAAAACAAACGTCCTGCTCTTTCTTTGAAAGAAGCAAAGAAGGATTTTTCTTTCAGAAGCACCATGTTGATCCTTGACAAAGGCTATGGACTCCGCGTGATCCATCTGGGGGAAATGTTACATGAAGGAATGCAACACCGGCCTCCGGAAAGGTAAATACACATGCATCTGGTTAACCTTGGATGGTGGAGTATCCTTTACAGTAATAGCTGTAACATTTCCCCACACACACACATACATACACATGCTCTTCCAGAACACTGCCACCCACCCCCCCACCAACAAGAGGTGCAATCTCCGGCCCTTCCCCATGAAACTGGATGGACCTCTGTGTCTGCCTCATGGAATCCAGGTGGTGAAAGGGACACTATATGATTTCTGAGACTGAATTAGCTAAGACTATGCAGCTCCTACCACTTTCTACCTGCTGCCATACAAGAAGTCTTGTTGCCCTGAAGTCATCACATGGAGAGACTGCAGAGAGAGAGTGAGAGGAAAAGAGAAGAAAAGGAAGGGGCGGGGGAAGAGATAGAAGAGAAGAGAGGAGAAGAAGAGCCCTAACCCTGCTACTCTAGCCCTGCCCCCTTCCACTCTTGAGTCTTTCCCAGCCCAGAAGTGAAAGTGAAAAAAGTCTTCATAAGACAACTCTAGACCCAATCACTCTGAGACCTGTCAAGCTGAGATGAGCTAATCCCCAGATTTTTGAACCAAATAAACAATATTATTGTTTTAAGCCACTATTATGAGGCAGCCTCTCAGGCAGCAGTGGTTAACGGAAATACCCTGGGATAATAATGAAAGATAACCCCTGTTTCTGCTCCAGGCAGCTGAGCCCAACCGTTCAGAAGGATGAGTGACTCTGCCATGCTTCATTTATCCCCATGGTGATTCTCAACTGCTTAAAAAGAAAAAGTTGCGTTAATAGACCTACTGACATCTGTTGTGCATACAGACTTTCTATCCTAGTAGGAAGTGAAAGTCACCAACCCAAGTTCATGGTTCCATCTCTCTTTTCCTTCCTGTACAATAGCAGCCACCTGGTGTCATTCCTCTGAGCCACCCTCCTCTCTCCATTCTCAAGTCAGCCTGCAGGTGGTTCCTCCTGTCTTCTTGAGACATTCCAAGCCTCTCCACGAGGCACAGAGCACCTGGATGGGTACTGCCTTATCTTAATGTTACAGAAATAAGTCCCCTAAGTCACAGATAAATTCTAAGCCAGGGGAAAATTTTGCAAAATGCCCTTTCTATTCGTTCAGATACAATCCGATTCAAATCATCAAACATTTACCGAATGCCTGCACAGTGCCAGGCACTAGGGATGTCATTCTTCAACTCCTCAGTATGCATTTAGTGTAGTGGGTGGTGAGCAGGGGGACAGGCATCTAAACAAATAACTGCAATTCGATGTGATGTGGTAATGCAATGGGCAAGCACATAATGCTGTGAGATGCAGCAAGGTGCATGGGGCTGTCCAGGGGAAGATGGTATTAAAAGAACGCTCTGTGGAAGTAGAGAATGAAGACAGTTCAGCAGGCAGATGAATCGCTGATCACCCAGATGGATGGAATGGCCTGAGGCTAATTAAAAGAATACAGAAGGATCTGGAAAATTCCTCAAATGAGCAAAAGCCATCAACAGAGCCCACTTCAATGAAGGGAAGGAACAAATGGTGAGCAAAGACAGAAAACCAAGTGTTACATGAGTTTTTCTTTATGGATTTTTCTTGTGAAATTGAGTGTCTATCGATGAAAGAATTTCTTAGAGGTGCTTCTTGTTTCTATACCCTAGAATTTATCTTTGGTGGCTTCTATTTTGGTGTAAAAGGTATCAGCTATTTATCACAGCACATGCCAAAGAGAGAAAAATCACTAATTAAATTTCAGAGGAGATAGGAACCTTGAAAGTATCTTAGTTCTTACCCTCTCATTTTATAAATCATACCCCATAGAGATGATTTTCTTTTCTGCCCAGAATCCCTTCTTTTGGGAAACTACACCTCCCTGTTCCATAGCAGCTCTGCTCAGTTTATATAACTCAGGAGAATGCAAGTTGCTCTCCACTGCCCTCCATTACTGACATTCACAGGACGGTTTCTCTCTGGACACTGTGATTGGTTCATGGATGGACACGTGTTGACTTGGGCCAATCAAAGACTTCCCTAGGATATATATCACAGTTATCATAAAACATACTTCCTCATCTGAACTGTAAGGGTGTTTACTGCTGGAAGAAGTAGTCACCCTAAGAAAAGAAATGCAGAGGCAGTGATGGAGAAGGGAGTCCCTAATAACACTGTGCCATTATCCATCCATCCATCCATCCATCCATCATCCATCCATCGTCCATCCATCCATCCATACGTAAAAACAGATAGCTGGTTTTGCTTCAGATATGTATGTGTGTTCACTTCTCGTGAAGGCTGCTCAGTCTAAGGATCATAAGAAACTCTGCCCGTATTTCTTCTTCTCTGTCTCTCAGCAAGTTTATGTCCTATGAAAGGATTTAAATACAAGGATTTAAAAAGTCACTCCCTCTTAGCCCACCATGCCCATGTCAGACATTTCTAATCAGTCCCAAAAAGATTTTGCAATAAGCCTCCTTCTTCTTCTTCTTAACCCAGTGTTCAAGGCAGCAACTACTGCTCTATCACATTTGGCCCTCTGGGTGAAGCCCTTTAGTCATCTCTGCCTTATTCTGGTCTTCCCACCTTAGCTTCCTGACTTCTTCACCTCACTGCCAACAAGGCAGTCTCTCTCCATATAAATGGGTGGCTTTCTTAAAGGAAAAGACATGTGGCAGATGGAGGTTAGAATTTGTTTCAATCACTTACCTTCACACCAAGAAAGTGCATCTGTTTTTGTTGCTTTTTTTTTTTTTAGTATTGCTGTACACGCCCCACTCCTCAAATCACCAGAGAAAGGAAATGATATAAGATCATGAGGTAAAGACAGAAACCATCTAATTAAACAATTACGAGTAGGTCCCAGGAAACTGAGGCGCAGAGAGATGTTGTGAATTGCACAAAGTGAGAATGGCAGAGCAGGATTCAAATCCAGTGCCTAGCCCATAAATGGCAGGTAGCAACTAGGAGAAAATGAGTGTTATTCTCATTATTGGAGGATTCACCTCATCCCACATCACTTTCCTCTTTATTTACGTGCAATTGTACATTCTTCCTAAGTAAGAACATATGCTCCCAGATGGTTGAAATAAGGCCAGTTGAAGACAGAAGCTTCATTCTCCCATCTGCTCATTCTCTTTGGAAACCAGTGAGAGCAATTGAGATGCAAAAGGCTCAGGTCTCCAGCTCATACCCAGGTGTCTTTCTAATATTATCTTTAAAAAAAAAGAGAGACAAACATCTTGCCAGTGGGAATACTGACCTTGTTTCAAAATAAAAGTGAAAAACAGAAAAAAGCTCAAAAACAGAATTTTTTTTTAAAAGAGCTTTTGACTCAGAATTTGGCAGATGAAAGAGCTGGTACAAAGTCTCAAATTCTCCACAATATGGATTATAATCACAGCTAGTGTTTATTGAGCTTTTTACTATGTGCAAAGTGCTAAGATTTAATGAACCTTAGCTGTTAAATCCGTCTAATTTATTTTTGAAATAGACACCAATATTATTGTTTTATTATTATTATTATTACTATTACTATTAAGTACAATTCATTTGGCCACAGATGAGGAACTTATGGAAAAAGAGAGGTTAAATCACTTGCTTATTGCTGTACACTCCCCATTCCTCAAATCCACAGAGGAAGGAAATGATATGATAAGGCCAAGAGGCAAAGAAAGAAACCATGTAATTAAACACTTAGAAGTAGGTCCCAGGAAACTGAGGTTCAGAGAGGTGGCGCACCTTGGCCAAAGTGAGAATGGCAGGACATGGTGGGGTAGGAATTCAAATACAGACTCAAATGTCTCCAAAACCCAAACCCAAATATGAACTTTTCTGAATTTTGGAGACCAGGTTTCCAGTGCAAGTATGGGGTGGGGGTGGTATTGGGAAGTCTCTCAGGAAGCATTACTAGGGGGAGGATCAGAAGGAAAAAAAGGGAAAGGACAGCAGGCTATAAAGTTCAGATCAGGCTAATTACCACCATGGAGAGCTTGTTCCCACCTGGAACTCAGGAAGTGCATGTAGATGGCACACTTGACAACACAGAATATATGTCATTTATGGCTTGTCAGCCAAATTTGAACTTTTTGCTTTTTTTTTGTAAAGTTTTATTGGAACACAGCCACACTCATATTTTCTATGGCCACTTTCATGCTGCAATGGCAGAGTTGAGTAGATACTACAGACCATGTGGTCCCAAATCCTAAAATAGCTACTACATATAGTCCTTTATTGAAAAAAAATAAATCTTGCCAACCCCCTGATCTAGAGTTATCCCACCTGAGGGGTAAACAAGTTGGAATATTAGTATACAAAATCCTGAGTCATCAATTGAAATTTGCTGGTGGGAGGCAGTGTGCTTTAATTCTCTAGCACTTCCAACCCTGTGTGAGCAGAGCAGACTTCAGAGGTTCCAGAAAAACCTTAACCCAAGAGACAAATGTGGAAGTCAGTACCTGGCCAGGTACTTGCTACAAAGGTGTACTTCAAGATTGCAAACTGGTGACCCAGATACCATAGATATGCTTTGTCTGGCCCCAGAATGGTTTCCAAAAACGTGAATTGGGAGGAGAGTCCCTATTTTAAAAATGCAAATATTGAGGATTTCTTAACAAATCAGAAAATCTGGCACTGTTAAGCCTATATTCCCTCATGGCCACTTAGAAATGGCATACATTTGCCACTTAGAAATGGCATACATTTTCTATTAATGGGCCAGCTTTGACTGATTACATTAACTCCTGGCCTATGCATATGTCACCGTCCTGATTGGTTACCGAGATTACATGACTTGCCCAAGAACATGTGGCAATTAAGTGGCAGGGCTGGAAATTTGCTGCCCATTGACTTTCTAAGTAGTTTGAGATCACAGCTTGCTTTCTCCAGCTTGGCCCCAGTGAAGGATCTCTGGGTGCAGAGCTGGCCTGAGCTCTGTCCTCAAAGACTGAATAATGCATAAGAACAGGGGATGCAGAATGTTAAGATAAGACTAAATACTGCTAAAAGTCATGACCCTTTCCACCCAGGAAGAGAGAGCAGAGTGCTTGAAACAGTGGTCAGCCACTTCTCGGCCTGCCTTCATTCTTGCGGACAGAAGAGCTGAGAGCTGCAAATTCCCATCTATCTAAGAATCAGCCATTGCCAATCAATGGGAGTTGCTAATTGGATTCTGACAAATCATAGCTAAAGCCCTGTGTTCCTCTGGTTCCCCTCCAGTTTGCATGACTGAGATACCCAAAACTGAGCTTTGGTCAAAGGGCTTATCCAAGTATACAGAAAGGCAGAGAGGTTGGCAAAGAAACCACATGCTAATTTGTGGAATCAGCTAGGGTTTCTGAACTTTCAAGTCTGGGATGCTGTGTAATGAAGAATTAATTGTATGCTGGAATGTCCCACCTGATAGGTGCATCTCTGTCTGCCTGGGGGTTTTGACCAGTGGACAGCCTAATAATGTGATTTATGATGGGGATTTTGGTTGCTCCACATCAATTCTGACCTTAGGACTAAAGCCCAGCCATGTGAGCAATATTTGATTGAATCCCAAAAACTCTGGACACCAAGGCCTCAGGTGAGCTTTCCTCACAGGTAATACTCTTATATATTGACATAGATTGTGTCCAGGTGGCGGTAATTCCATCCAGGAGTCCACAGGGAGAGAATGGCTGGAGGTTTTGCATTTGGACCTCTCCTGGATTCTGTCCTATGCATCTCTTCCTTTGGTTGGTTTTAATTTGTGTCTTTTCAGTATGAAAAACTGTAATCATATGTATAGCACTTTTCTGTGTTCTGTGACTTGCTCCAGAGACTTACCAATTACTGAGGGTGGTTGTGGGAACCCCTAAATCTGTTGTCCACTGGTCTGGAGTGATGATGGTCCTGCAGACCCCCAAACTTCTATCTGGTTTCTGAAGTTAGGACAAACCTTACAGGTTGGCAAAACTCTTTGTAGATGTATAGCCAGACCTCTAGAAAAATTGGACAGTGGCTCAACATACAACCTGAGATCTTGGCAACCCAGACTCTACATGTATACATTTCCTAAAGGATAATCTCCAAAAGACACCAGAACCCAACCACTACATGTTACTTTCACTGATACCACTTGGGTCCAAGCCACCATTACTTATATGGGGGTGAGAGATGCAGAGTAGGGAAGAGAAGAGGCTGAACAACATTGGTTCTAAGAGGGCTAGCCTTTGTGCACCTTTGTTTCACTGACTGCTGGCTCTCGCTGGAAGGACTGTGTAACTGCTCAGGTAAAGCATCTCCCACTTGACCAAAGGCAGTGCTACAGAGAGAGGGCAGCTGTCACCCATTAGCTATCAACAATCACAGCGGCTGTGGAATACGTGCACCAGCTTAGTAAAAGGAATCTGGTCTGGGAACCAACAACATCTATGATGAAAACATTTAGGAATCTTGCTTCCAGCTCCTTCAATTGGGTCCCAGGTAACAAGACCTGAAAATCCAATTTTCTATGATCAGCCATGAAACATCTCCCCAAAGTACAATGCTAGGGCGGCTGCCGTGGCTCAGCAGGCAGAGCTCCGACCTACCGTGCTGGAGGTCTGGAGTTCGATCCCTGGTGCCTCCTACCCATATGCAAATTAAAAAAAAAAAAAAAGTACAATGCTATGTTGAGCCTTCACCTTGAACACTGACCAGAAACCCAAAGTTGTGTCTTTGGACATGTTTCAAATTGCTAGCATCACACTGTACCAATCCAAGACTGTCCTCCTTAAAACCCATTCAGAGCTGGCCATTTTCCTGGGTAATGGCATGGAGGCAATATACAATAACCACTTTTATTTATTTCCTTCTCTAATTGATCACCAATCCTCAGAGAATCCCTTCACAGTAAGCAGGCCAGGCTTACTTTCAATTCAGAGATGTCATGCCAACTTACTTTTCATCCCATCCCAACCTTCAATTGCACCCTAGCATCTTCTCTGCACTTAGACATAAGCTCTTTCTTTTTTTTTTTTTAACCTGGGCAGGCACCGGGAATCGAACCCGGGTCCTCTGGCATCACAGGCAAGCATTCCTGCCTGCTGAGCCACCGTGGCCCACCCCATAAGCTATTTCTTGATCACCAAATGGTCTGCCTCACCCACTATTGCCTTCTTCGTGCTTCCATATCAACCTATCAAATGATGGGTCAGCACTGGACCTCAGTGTCTATAGTAAGCACGGGTTCATCAGCCTTTCACCTCTTGGTATAATTACTGCTTTTCTCAGCTTTACTAGATGGAATCCCATCTCTCTATTTCACTCCATCCTTCCTTGCTCTATGACAGGTCTGCTTTATGGAAAAACCCATTCCTATTAGACAAAACAGGTGTGGAGGGTGAAGGGGGTGGGTGGGTAATTGAGCAGGTGAGAGAATCCTTGCTAGCAATTTTCAGTTTATTGGGAGACAAGGATAAGTGACTTAAGAATTCCATCACCAAAGCCCCCCTACTGGGAAGGGAGAGAGGATCTGAGGGTTATAGTGCCTTAGGATTTTCATGCATATTTAAAACTAGGGCTTTCCTCATTTTACAAATGAGAAAACTGATGCATGGCTGAGTACCTTGCCAGAGAGCACACAAATCTAAAAAACAAGAAAAGAAAAGTGAAGGTCATTTGAACACAAGTCTGTCTAGCTCCAAGACCTGGTGTCCTTGATGTTGCAATACACTCCTTCCAAGAGAGGTAGACACACT
Source organism: Myrmecophaga tridactyla (assembly GCA_004026745.1). Taxonomy (NCBI): domain Eukaryota; kingdom Metazoa; phylum Chordata; class Mammalia; order Pilosa; family Myrmecophagidae; genus Myrmecophaga; species Myrmecophaga tridactyla. The sequence goes on from PVIY010017831.1 coordinate 20,570, forward strand.
GATTAGAGGGTGGCCTCAGCCATTCCTCAAAAGAGAGGGAAAAAGTGGTTAGTAGGAGCACACATTCTGAGATGCTATTTCAATGAGGATTTGATTATGGATTTAAATACATACACACACACGCACACACGAGATCTCTGAATAATCAGCTTTTTAAACTTTGTTCACGAGAATGGATTAGATGTAGGGGAATTTCATTCAAGGTTCAAAGAATTATGCTTGCTTTCATCGATATTTACAGAATCATCATTATCATCACCCACTCATCGGTTTTTGCTGTGTGGACAGGGAGAAGATTAGAGGAGCTTTACCTGGCCCTGAATCATCAAGTTCCTGGAATTGTCTGAGGAAAATGGGCATCACGTGTGAGCCTTTGCTTTTAAAGAATTCATGGCATTCTGACTGGTCACAACAACTTACAGCACCTCTCCCCAAAGGGAGACAACAAGGATGCCATGTGCCAGCCCTTCCCCTTGTCAGGTATAACCTAACTGTGCCCCTAAAAATGCCATATAAGATCTAAATTACGAGAACCTTAACATTTTGATTGAATAATAAATTTCTGGAGTAGAATTCAGTAGTAGACAGTAAATTACAAGCAGCCTTGAGGATTACCTTCCACCATTCACACGATATCCTCCTGATGAAAAACTCTGAAACCTGGTTAAAATTCCATGCAGAGCACATTCATTAACCTAGATGAAGGCAGATGTTTAAGTGTGGGTGTGTATATGTCTAGATATATAGTGGTGTGTGTTTATTTAAAGGAGCTAAGTAAAACTTTGGACCAAGTTATGCATTATTTGTGAATATAGACAATTCATTTAGTTATCATCTTAAGGAAAATAATGGGTTATGTTATAGTCAAGTCTGGGCTGTTTGAGAAATGAGGGGAAAGCTCTGGTTTTCCCATATCAAATTTCAAAACCTACAAGTGTAAATATGCTTCTCTCCCACGAAACAACACGCATGTCCATATTTAAGAGGCTTGGGTTATCATTTCTACTCTGCCATTCACTAACGGTGTGACCTTGGGAAAGGGCTCAATTTTCTGCACCTATGGGTGTCTTCAGCAGTAAGATGACAGGAAAAAGTAAAAATTCATTCCAGCAATAATGTTCCAGAGCCCAGCACTTGTTCAGGTAGACTGTTCTAGTTTGCTAGCTGCCGGAATGCAACACACCAGAGACGGATTGGCTTTTAATAAAAGGGGATTTATTTTCTTGGTTCTTCAGAGGAAAGGCAGCTAACTTTCCACTGAGTTTCTTTCTTATGTGGAAGGCACAGGATGGTCTCTGCTGGTCTTCTCTCCAGGCCCCTGGGTTCCAACAACTTTCCCTGGGGTGACTTCTTTCTGCATCTCCAAAGGCCTGGGCTGAGCTGCAAGTGCTGAGATGAGGAACGCCGAGCTGCTTAGGCTATGCTACCTTGCGTTCTCTCATTTAAGCATCAGCCAATTAAGTCAAACGTCACTCACTGCAGCAGACACGCCTCCTAGCCGACTGCAGATGTAATTAGCAACAAATGAGGTTCAAGTACCATTGGCTTATGTCCGCAGCAACAAGACTAGGTATGTTCACCTGGCCAAGTTGACAACTGAATCTAACTAACACATAGACCTCCAAGAGAAGTTACTACAAGGATAGCCTAGAGCCTTCCTGGGTAAAAATCTCCATTCCCCAATTCCTGCCCTTCAGTCCACATGGCCCAGCTGTAAACAAAGCCACCAAACATTCACACATAACCAGAAAAAAATGGGAAGGAAAAGAAGCAAACATTGATTGAATCTGGCGATGCTGGAATGCCTGGTGTCTGGTGCTTTGAATCCCGAAAGCGGGTCCCACATCCCGGTTGAGACCCAGAAATTTTCAGATGCCTCTATCCATAACAATGTCACAACAAGAACAACACAAATAAAAACAGCAATAAATGGCCTATTTACTGACCCCATACTATTTTACAGGTACCGTTCTAAGTGTTTTATTCATTTCATCCTCAGGATCACATAATTGATCTGGATTGGATTGCTATTTCCATTTTAATTATGAGGACACTAAAGAATAGAAAGGCTAAAGGTTTGCCCAGAAATCAGTGGTCACTCTGGTTTCAGGGTTCTATACTGAAGGAAAGGAGAGAACCATATACTCTTTCCACATTGTGTGTGTTACCTTCTCTCTCCCCACACTCTCACTGTATATATACATGTAGACATTAAAACAAGATAGCATGCTCAATGTTGACAATGTAGAATAAGAGGCAGATAGTGAAACTTAAAACAACCTGAGAAGGTCAACTCAAGGTCAGGAAGTAGATAGAAGGTCATTGAATCCTCCAGAGGTAAAAAGTCCCTTAATAGTAACAAATTTACTATACAAATGTAAGATGTTAATATACAGGGGAAACTTGGTGTGGAGTATAAGGGAACTATCTGTACTATTTTCAAGATTTTCTTGCAAATCTAAATCTAAATCTGATCTCTAAAATTTAACATTTATCTAAAAAAAGAGAGAAAAAAAAGTCTGTGTCCCCAAACTTGATAATTGCATGTAATGAATGCCTGATAATAAAAGCTAATAATAATGACAATGAATGCTTTAATCAGTACATGCTTTGAAAACCTTTCTAAAGACAGCCTCTTCTCTCCCTCTTAAATTATATATAATTTGATGGAGGGATGACAAATTTGTTCCATCTTGCAGGTTATTTCTAGTTGATTGGTAGTAACTGCTGGGAGCAATGTGGTGAGAAGAACTATCTAATCATTAAGCTACATCCAGGCTCAATAAAAAGGGGAAATAATCTATTAGTCTGCCTGCAATGGATGCAGGAAAATACAGATGGTGACATAGTAGCCAACCATATATTTGATGCCCACAGTGACTGGTGAGGGAGATGAAGTGTGTTCCATTATCCCCATTTACAATGAAGAAAAACTGAAGCTCAGGAAGATAAAATGCCTTGGCTGCAGAGCTAGTGAAAAAAGCTGAGACCAAACAGATCCTCAAGTTATGAACTCAATACTCCTTCTACTGCCTTGTGACTCTAGAATTATGGAAGAAAGTTCCATCTAACCTACTAATAACCTTAAGAGAATTATGCAAGAAATTTAACAATTTCCTGTGGACACTTCAGCCAGGATGTTAAGAGTCGTTGATTATACATCCCTAATGGGTCCATCGTAGCCTGTGGAACTGATTTAGAAAGAGGCAAATATGAATAGTCCCAATGCCTATAATATACAAAGAAACAAAGGCCATAGCTACCTTCTCTTTTCCCAGAATTTACCATAGTACAGCTCTAAGGAAAGACAGCATGCGTTTGGGGTTCTTTCCAATATTTTTAAACTTTGGAGTTGGGGTCAATCGCAACCATTCCAAGAGCAGGTAAAAGCTAGCACCCCTGCAACTCCTGGACAAGTCTGCTTAATGTCACCATCATGAGCCGCTTAACATTTTCACAATGGGTTTCTAACCAGTTATATTTCCCTGAAGATGTAGTCAGTACCGATATTTGGAACTACCTGGGATCTACAAAATAATGAGCCAATCTGGGCAAAAACCAGATTATATTCTTTAACATCAGAGAAGTAAATCCACAGATTCATTTTTTTTTTTTTAACAATAAACTCAGTGGTTAACTAACTTCAAGATGCCTATATGTAGATGCCTTCCAATGGGTTTGAAAGCAGTTTCTTCCTGCAAGTAAATGAGCAGGAGCTGAGGGGGTCTTGATAGTCCCATTCACCAGCCCCCATTTCCAGAAACTGTTCAATGGCCAACACTTCCAAAACTCCAAAACAATAAAGCTCGTATTGACGTTCTCCCATTAGAAACCCAAGGGGCTTTTCAAAAAAATCAGTTAACTAGAAATTTTATCTAAGAAATCTCCACTTTAGAATCCCCACATAGTAGAAATACATAATAAATTATCGGCAGAGATGAACTATAGCAAATGTATGTCACTATTACAAGGAGATAATAGTGTGGTATATGGGAAAACTGCATCTAGTGCAAACTTTGGACTATAGTTAACAGTAAAATTTAATATTCTTTCAACAATAGTAACGAATGTGCCACACCAATGCTAAAGGTCAATAATAGGGGGAGGGGATAAGCGATACAGGATGTATTTTTTTTGGGGGGGGGGTTAGAGTAATGAAAATGTTCTTAAATTGATCATGGTGATAAATGTAAAACTATGTGATGACACTGTGAACCACTGATTGGACACTTTAGATGGATTGTATGATATGTGAATATCTCAATGAAAATTGCTTAAAATTTAAAAATATGTATCTGCAGAGAAAATGATCTGCTTTGAAAGAAACCAGTATGTGCATGGTGATTTGGCAATGGGTATGGTGGGGGAGTGGGTAGTAATTGAGGATAAAATGAAACAAGATTGGCCATGAGTTGGGAATTGTTGAATTGGGTGATTTATTATACTACTCTGTAATATTTTTTATAGATAAAGTTTGGAATTTTCCAGTGTAACTTAGGAAAAACATATCCATTGTAGATTATATTTGAAAGGCAATATTATTGGCTGGTGGGTCTTGAAAATTTCAGAGACCAGCTTAAAATCAACTCTAAATTCCATCTTTCTTGGACATTACTGCTTTACAGAGGCCATATGGTGTAGTTTAAATTATCAGTAGAGCATGGAGGTAGGAATATAGACTTTGCTGATTTCATAGCCTACCTCTAGCTGGGTGAGTTTTGTGAAATTAGTATGAATTTAAAATGAACTTCTCTGAGCCTTGGTTTTTGTATCTAGAAAGTGGGAGTGATAGTCATACTTACATTGTAGTGCTACTGTGCATGGTACATTAGCATGCCAAGTGCTTAGATTGGAGCATCCAGGAACGAATTCAACATAAAAATGTAGCTCTTAATATTATCCCAGAGCATGTATATTGCTGGACACATAGGATGGAATTGAATGTTGAAAGAAGAAGGAAAGTGATGCTGGCAGGAGGAATGCTAATAAAATATACCCAATTAGGTATTATTTGAATCTCACAAAGTCACAAAAAAGTTTTGTTTTATGTTTCTGCAGACTCTCATTGAGAGTCAGTTTAGCAACTTAGTAATTAAAACAAATACCTTGCATTCCCAACAAACTTAGTGGCATAAAACGAAAGGCAATTACTCAACTCTGATTTGGGCTTAATATGCAGCATGCCTTAATTTATTCTAATTTAATATTCAAAAGAATATCCTTCCACAGCTCACAATGACTGCAACACACCAAATTAAGGCCAGCATCCATCAAATGAACAAGAGCTGAACCCCTAGAGCAGAAAGCAAACTTCAGATCTAAGGAAATGCCAGGAGTTAGCCTGACGCAGGCAAAACACTCCTGTGCATTGAAGAAGACACCCTCTTGCCTTTATCCAAACTTAGCTCATTAACCCCCAGATATGCAATCAGTGCCTGAGTGTAAGCAAAGGAGACATATTTACACATCAGCACAGATTGGTCCCCAGTCACACAAACCCAAGGGTTCCATTAGCAGCTGATGTACAGGATAACATCCCTCCTGTCTAGGAGCTAGACCAGAGATATCCGCTGAGCTCTGCAATCCTGCAAATCCTGCAAATGCTTGCAGCATGCCTTGGAGACAAGCCCACTCTTCACTCACCAACCCACCAAACCTCTACAAGGCATTTTCCATCGTTCTGATTAAAACAAGGAGGATGAGCTGCCACTTTGAGTTTCAGAGCTATTAATAGTCGCCCTTTGAATAAGGGAGGTCAAATTCAAGAATATGATGTCTACAAAGGGTCTGTGTATGTATATGTATGTGTGTGTATGAACGAGTATGTGCGCATGTGCATGCTGAAGAAAGAGAGTACATTTGCTAATCTTCAAAGGTGGGGGATGATTCTGTTGATTGCAAATGCTTATTGAATTATGAGTTATTTATTGCTGTGAGGAAATGACCCCAAAACCTATTGGCTGAAAAAGACAATAATCATTGATTATCTCATGGTTTTTGTGGGTCACAAACTCAGACAGGGCACAGCAGAGACAAATGGTCTCTGCGCCACCATATCTGGAACCTTGGTGTGAATACATGAACGAGAGAAGGAGGCTGGAATCGTCTGAAGGCCTGACTGAGACTGGAGGATCTTCTTCCAAGTTTTCTTACTTGTGTGACTCCCAAGTTGGGGATGGCGGTTGGCAAAAAGCCTCCATTTCTCCTCAAAGGCTTCGCCATGGAGTGCTTGAGCATGCTTATGATATACTGGCTTCCCCAAGGGAGACGAGAGAAAGAAAACAAGGACCAGGCAGAAGCTATTCTTTTTTGTATGCTGTATGGTGGCATCACATTTCATTGTTTTTCCATGTGAGTATCCTGTTATTGCAGCACCATTTGGTGAATTTTTGTTTGTTTTTGCTTGTTTGCTTGTTTTTTGGGAAGTGCATGGACTGGGAATAGAACCCAGGTCTCCTGCATGGCAGGCGAGAACTCTACCACTGAACTACCCTTGCTTCCCAGAAGCTATTCTTTTTATGTTTTAATCTCAGAATCCCAACACCATATCCTATTCCTTGGAAGTGTTCACTTAGTCACCACTCTGAACATTTACTATGTGCCAGGAACTGGGCTGAGCACTTCATGTCCATTATCTTATTTAATTCTGATCAAGAACCTCTGAGATACATCTTCTTATCACCCCCACTTTGGTGATGAGAAAATTGGGCAAGTTGGGCATATTACCCAAGGTCACTCAACTAGCAAATGACTGAGCTGAGAAGGCTTGTGTAGTGTAAATAAGACTCCCAAGTCATGCAAACGCATGCTCCCATCTTCCTTTGAGGCTCACTGGCCAGAGCACAGGGGTAGCATCCCTCCTCACTGCCTCTTTCCTTAAAACACCTCCCAAGGGCGGCGGTTCCAGTCTCAAGAGAGTAGTTGCTTTTGTAGTGATAAAGTCATCACCCTAATCATAGGCAAGAATCTTTAGACCATGGAGTCCCATGTGTTTATCAGAGGCCTGAGGCTAGGACCAGGTGCAGCATTTAGGAACCCTCACTTCACCAAGAACCCAGAAGATTCCCTACCTCACTGGGAGGCAGGTGAGTAGCAACAACTGACTCTGCTCCACCGTCAGAAGCCTCCTCTCAACTCTTTCTGGAATGTAGGTCTGACCCAGGGTGCAGGACTTCCTCAATTCACCTGGGCAGTTGCCTGGGAAGAATGTGATAATTGCTACATCTTGCTGTTCAGTTTCCCGTTTTTCCAGGGTACCATGCTATTTTTACCATTTACACAAACGCCGGTAATTTTTGTTGATGCAATGCCTTTATTATGACATAGAAATTAGAAATCATAACTATTTACCACTTGGGACAAAGAAGGTAAGCAGTACATACAATTTTTGAATCTAAAGAGTGAACACCCATTTGGAAGATGTTCTGCCCATACCCGCCGCCTCTGCCCACATTTAAAATCCCTCCAAGGTTTTTATTTTTTTAATTCAATGTCCCATTTTGCAAGTGGGCTTTGCAGCTTTTGCTATGTTTATTAGCCATTCGATCCTCCCTCTAATAGTTACACGGTTCACTCCCTCGCTTCATTCCATCTCTGACCAAATGGAGCTTATAAGAGAGGATATCCCAGGTCAGTCTACCCAAGATGGACTGTTCACCATCTGTTTTAGTTTCCTGGCTGCAAAAACAACAGCATGCAATGGGTTGGTTTAAACAATGGGAATGTATTGGCTTATGATTTGGAGGCTAGGAGAAATCCAAAATCAAGGTGTCAGCAAGGGGATGATTTCTGCCAGAAGACTGTGGCTTTCAGGGGCTGGCTGCTGGTGATCCTTGGTCCTTGGCTTTCCTGTCACATGGCAATGCAAATGGCAATGCACATGGTGGCCCCTTTTTTAACCTCTGGGTCCTGCTGACTTTCAGCTTCTGGCTTCTCCCTCTGGCTTTTCCTCTGTCTGTGACCTTCCTTATAAAGCTTTTAATAATGGGATTCAGACTCATCCTGAGCCAGCTGGGCCACCCCTTAACTGAAGCAACCTCATCAAAAGCTCCTATTTACAATGGGTTCATACCCAGGAATGGATTAAGTTTAAGAATATGCTTTCCTGGGGGTACATAACTCAAGCCGCCACAGCATGCATCACGCTCTGTCCTCTTAATGCACCTCAGTTTTCTTCTTGGCATATATTATTTATTTTTCTATCTCTTTCTCCCTCTATCATGAACCTTTTGAATATAGGAATTTTCTTTTGTCCACACTATTATATGTCCAGTAAATATTTATTGAATAATTTAATAAAAGCTTTTTGGTTATTTAGGACATATTTTGATTTTTGTTTTTGTTTTTTTAAAGAGTTGAGTTAGTGTCCTAGGACTGCTCTAACAAGGTACACACAAATGAGGTGATAAACAGAATTCTATTTTCTTACAGTTCTGGAGGCCAGAAGTCAGAAATGAAGGTGTCAACAGGTCTGTGCTTTCTCCAAAGGCTCGAAGGAAGAAACCTTCTTTGCCGCTTTCAGCTCCTGGTGGTGGGTGACAATTTTGGGCTTTTGTGACCTTTAGCTTCCAAAGTGCCATCTCTGCCTCCACTGTCACCTGGCCTCTCCCCTGTGTCTCCGTCTCTGTGTCTCATCTCCTCTTTTTATGAGGACACCAATCACATTGGATTTAAGGGCCAGCCTACTCCAGTGTGACTTTAACTAACCTAATTCTATCTGTAGCCACCTTGAATCCAAATAAGGTTACATTCTCAGTTACTGACAGTCCGGACTTTGACACATCTTTTGGGGGATGCAATTCAACTCATAATACTAGATTATTGTATAGTTATGCTATCATTTTTTAACCTGCTGTTTAATGTTTAGGTTTTTTTCATTCTTTATGGTACCAAAAAGGAAAAAAAAATACACCAGCCAATATCCACTTGTGTAACCCTCTGCCAACCTGGGTGAGGATTTCTGCAGGTGCATTCCTGGAAGTAGAACTGTAGGTCAAAGATGACACTAACTTTAAGTCTGGGCACATCTTGCCTAGTTGCCCACCCAGAGGCTGTCCTGATGTAAATTCCCTGCATTCATGCAAGAGAGAACCTAACCCTTCCGCCTCTCCTACCACCACGTTTTGCCTTTGCTGGCCCGTACCCATTGGGCCGATGAGGAAAAAAACCTCGAAGTCAGACTGCTTGAAATCAGTGGACCCAGCCCTCACTTCTGCTTGATGTACTGCCCTGAGCTCCTTGAATTTGCTTTAGGTACAATATCAGGCCTCTTTCTCGGAGAGTTTCATTGGATACCAGATTGATGACACACAGCTCTTCTCAATTTCTGCTAGTATCTTTTTTCTCCTCTTCACCCCCCTAGCACAGAGGAAGAGGGCTGGCAAAGGGATTCCCACCACTCATGGGCAGGCAGTGCTACCTAGCATGACCAGCTGGGGATGGTTTGATTTGAGAGAGGGACTATGTAAGGATGCTGAGAGAAAAGAAGGCTTGCATTCTACTTCCACCCACCCCCATCTGATACTTTCTGAACAGACTGGCCATGATCAGACTGATTCCCTACAAACTATGGGTTAAGAGACACACAGTGGACATTTTCCTTCCACCGCATTTTCTGTTCTCTGTAATAAGGCCTAAAGAAGTGTTTTAAAAATATGGGTCAGGATGAAAAGAGATTTAACTTTTAATGTTTGAATTAAAACAGCATGTGAGCAGCTTCTTTGAATACAATAAAAAAGCTACAGGATATTCCCTGAAACAATATCATTTCTAACTATTTTCCTCTGCATTTCATAAATAATAAATGTATTTAAAAAATAGCCCCGTAGTAACACATTCTCTAATATACTAGTTATGCAAGCTGGATAGAACTCTAAAGAATCCCTAAATGTGAGAAAAATTGAATTTGGTGGTACTTTTTCTAAGCTAAAAATTAAATTTCCCTGGCGCCATGCAGACCTTTTCCCTCACAGCTATAGCCATAACTGGATTTTTAAGCCATCTGAAAACATTGTGGTTTGCAATAAAGCAAAACACTGTATCAAAAACTGCTTAGAATACAGAAAAGCATGTGCTGCAGGAATATGCCAGAGGGCTGCCGGTCACAGGGCGAATATATCATATAGCTTGAGGTTGTCATGTTGACATCTGACTTGCATTGCGACTCTAACCCCGCTTCCATTCACATTCCAAACTAAATCTCTCTTGGAGTTACCAACCAGGTAGAGTTTTCCCTGCTTCCTGTCCCTAACTCAACCCCCATCACACTCTTTTCCTGAGATGAAGAGCTTGAACGTGGAAAGAAGTTGAGAAGTAGTGCAAGAGATTGCACGAACAAACTTGGTTCAAAGTATGAAATGTGTTTGCTCTGCAGGTAGCTGGGTGTCCAGGGGCAGAGATGCATTTAATAAAGTATTAAAGAGTGGCAACGTGGGTCTGTGAATAAAACACTAGCCTGGGGATTGGAGGAAACACGATGCTGCTTTCTTGGCTGACCTCTTTGCTAACTCATTCATATCTGCCCACTCGCAACCCAAGCGTGTGTGTGCGTGCATGCTTGTCTTTTTCACCGTGAACATCTTTACTTCCCAGCAATATACGATGGCATCTGCTTTGGGGACTTGCATTCTAGGCGTTTGACAACCAATGCGATACTGGGCTACCTTTCAAAGCTTCGGTGGTAGTGATAGTGGTAAGTGGCTCATTTTTTGTTATTGGTGTTTGTTTTATTAATGTATTTTATACTGGAAAGGAGAGAAAAAGCGACCAATATGAAATGGTAAAACACACCTATATGTACAACCATTAACTGGCGTGACTTTCCAGTTTTCTACATCCCCCTCTGACCTCATGACTCTCCAATCATTTGAAGATTATTCTTGAAGAATCCCACAGGAATGCAATGCCATGAGAGATTGTGGGGCTATAAGGTAAGTGCCCAATACATTGCTGTCCCGAGGAATTTATAGCCTCCTTGAGCAAACAAGATTATCGTTAGGGACCACAAGTGAGTGTGTAATGACACATTCAAGTCGGTCTTGTTTCTGGGTTCTGGCTCTTTTCCTCAAATGCGTCCTGAGTCCCTATGGTGCCAGCTCACCCTCGATTATCCTGCCACAATCTGCTCTAAAAGTACCATCTCCTGACTCCAGAAACCAAAATCCTTTCCCTCTTTCCTTCCCTCCCTCTTCCTCCAGTTTTTCCCTCCACCCTTAATCCAATAGCTCACATACTTGGTTGTGAGCTTTTTAAAATTCCAATGCCCAGGATCCCCAGACCAATTAAATCGGAATCGCTGGGGGTCAGGGCCCAGGCATCAATCTTTTCTCACACTCCCCACACGACGCCCACGTGGAGAGCCCTAATCGCACATGCTCAGAAGCATGCCATCTGCCAAAGGGATTGGAAGCAACTGGAGAAAAGCAAAGCAGCAGCTCCCGGTCTGCTGGGGCTTCAACCCAAGTTGGGAAAATTATAAATCAAGAGAGCTTGGGGTGGAGGTGGAGAGCTGCAGGAGCTGCGTCCACTCAGTGGGAAACGTAAAGAAATTTCAACTATTATCACTAGTAGCAAATTACAGTTTTATGCACTGAAATAATCTCTTGGGGAAATCCACGGATTCCTTTAGAATCAGATTTGCAGCTGACTAAGGTGGCTTGGTTCAGCAGAACAAACATTTAGTAGGAGATGTCAGTATTCCAGGTCTCAGTACAGCACTGCCTTACAGGGATGAAGGAACCCACCCCCTTCCCCCGCCATGCCACACACACACACATACACACACACACACACACACACACACACACACACACACCACCCACACTCCCACCCCTCCCCCAGCCTTGCGACAATCTGAAACCATCCATCTCGCTGCAGGAAGGCTAGGTGTAGATGACATCATCACCATTATTATCCAACATGCAAGGGACACTTAGAAGCCCCCATTCTAAGCCAGGAACCGTCTAGGAAGTAAGGACACAGCAAGTGAACAAAGCAGAAGGGGAAAAAAAAATCTCCACTCTCACGGAAAGAAAAGGAAGAGAAGAAACATTTTTTGGGGGAAGAGATGAGACTGTTAATACAAGTTTGTTAAAGGTTTTTGCTGGCTAGGCATGGTGGTTCTCAAAGTGTGTGCCCTGGCCCAGCAGCTTCAGCGGGACCTGGGAACTCATTAGAAATGCAATTTTGAGGGCCCTACCCCAGCCCTAAGGATTCTGAAGGTTGGGCCCAGTGATTTGCTTCTTAAGATCCTCATGCCCTCTGGGGAATGCTGATGCAAACTCAAATTTGAGATCAACAGCTAGAATGAAAGAGAAAAGGGATTGTGGAATTAGGTATTCAAGGGTTACTGACAATGGGTGGTAAGATTAGTAGCTGCTAGAAAATCCTGCTAAGAAGTTGTCTGAGGCTTGGGGCAGAGAAGGAGGAATAATCACATTCCACCAAACAGCAAAAAAGGCAGATTAGCATGTTCTGGGGGGAATAGCTTCAAGGAGGAAGCTCAGGCACCTGAAAGAAAAAAATATATATAAAAAAGAACCATATGGGTTTTTATTTATTTCTCAATTTATTATATATGCATATACTGCATTGGCATAGGATGGAAAGCTCTGGATTGTAAAGCTATTTTTAAGAACTCAAGGGACCCAGAAAAGCATTTAAAAGTTGAGTCCCCGGGATGAATCCAGACCTGGCACCGTGAGATCAACAATTCCATCCTGATCAAAAGGGGGGAAAGAAGTGTAATTAATAAAGTATCAGTGGCAGAGAGAGTTCAAATAGAGTTGAGATGCTACTCTGGGGGTTGCTCTTATGTAAGCTTTAGGTAGATATTGCTGCCTATCATAACCTGCCAACCCCCAACCAGGACCATCCCAGCCAATCCTAAAGAACATCTAAGGCAATTTATAAGATTCCACAAGGGTTCCATGCACTAGAGCAATTTCCCAGAAACCTACGACCTCCAGATGGGTCTCTGGTCCAGATAAGTCCTAAAACCTAGCCCAGCCTCTCCAGAACATCAGATAGTTTCATCTCCCTACCCCATATTAGTATGAACCCTTCCAATATGAAAAATTTAGAAATGCCATAGCCCAAACACCCCTAAAGAGAAGTATAGAAAGATCAAAGGTGATGGTGGAGTTATATAAAGAAGATGGGATTTAACGAATGAATATGAATGCTGAATCATTAAACTGATATCTCTTTTAGTCTCCAGTATTTTAGAACAGCTAGAAGTAAAATACTGAAATTGTGAAATTGTAACGCATGTCAAAGTCTGAAATATGTTCTACAACTAATTGTAGTAATGTGCTTTGAAATTTATAGCTTTTTTGTATATATGTTATTTTTCACAAAAAAGAAGGAAAAAGGTATTTTTAAAATATTAATATTTAATATTTATATTTAATTATTAATATTTTGATATTATTACTATTACTGATTATTAATATTAACTATTTAAGCCCTCTAGCCTCCTATATTCTGGCGCAGCTAGAAGGAAAAATCTGAACGGATTGTATGGAAGCCCATGACAAACTCTGGGATCTGTCCTATAACCACTTGTTGAAGAGTATTTTGAAAACTATTGCTTTTTCATTTCTTTGTTTTGTATATATGTTATACTATACAATAAAAAAAAGTTAAAAAAAAAAATTGAGTCCCCGAGATGTATATTCTCTTCTACCAGTTCTTAAAGAGAATGGGAGCTGCTGCCGTCTTTATGTTAAATATGCGCAGAGGTTCCTTCAGCCTACAAGGCTGTGATTTTCTTCTACACCTTTAAGACAAAGAGAGCAGGTGGCTGTCTGAGCACACCTGAGCTTTCAGTGGTGGAGCTGCAGGAGGCCGCTGCCCCGTTTTCCAAAACAACTCCCAGGTCAGCTGCCTATCAGGCGGCTGCAGACATCATCAACTTTATCACCTGCTGAATCTGATATTTCCATCAGATCGGTAGGAGGGGAAGTTCTGGTCCATCCCAGCAAAAACCCTCTGCAGCTGGATTCCCGAGACCATTTCCATTTTGGTTTATAGACAAGGTAGAGATATTGGGGGTCGTGGTGGCCCCCAGAATTATGGACTGAAGGACTTGAGGTCCTTTATACAAACACAAGGAAGGAGAGAAGGGAGGGGAAGGGAGAGTAGAAGTGGGGAGGGGAAAAACAGACAGAAAGATAGGGAAGGAAGAGAGGGAGAGAGGAAGGAAAAGCTTAGAGTAAAAGAATTACAGAAAATCGCGTAACTTCATGAGGACTCACCGAAGACTATTTCACCAGCCTTAATTGTATTCACATTTCCAAATGCCATACCTAACTGCAGGATTTCCCACTCTGCTTGCCTGTTTGTTTAAAATCAACATTGATATTTGTATCACTGTCTCATTTATTAATTCTCCAAATATTTATTGATCATCTACTCAATGCCGGTGATTGTCCTTCCCACTGGGGTTACTTCAGTGGATAAAATACACCAAAATCCCTGCCCTTGTGAAACTTACATTCTAGCTGGAGGGCAAAGGTGGAGAAATCCCACAAATGTAAGTAAATATAGGGATATCAGATGATCAGTGCTTTGGAGGAAATCATCAGAGAAAAGGCGGACAGAGATGGAATAGTTACTATGGTACCGACACAGAGATGGGCACTTGCATGATTTCATTTTGCTGGTGAATAGGCTCAGAGAGGTTGTCATTTTGTCTAAAACCACACAGCTAGCAGGTGGCAGAACTTGTATTTGATTCCAAATCATGTTGCTTAAGTATTAAGCTTCGATGTCTGTGACACTGACCGCTTTCCCGGCTTTCTGTAGCTTTGAGGGCCTGAAGGGGGCTTGTGAAGGGGTGATGGACAGAGCAGCTGCTGGTCATCTTCCAGGGGCCCCTGCAGAGCCACCTCCAGCCTTCCTCACCCTCCCTAGAGAAGGAGGGTAGTCAGCACCAGTAGGAGACCGCACCTTCTTATTGCCTGTTGGGTCTGGCCAGCGTGCTCGGGCAATTGGAAGGAAAGGAAAGAAGGGGGCTGAGATGCTCAGCTCCACCAGATATGTCCTCCTCTCCTTCCAACTCTGGAAGCCACTCTCTCCGGCTGCCCTCCAGGCTCGGGGAGGGTAACACCTGTTTGAATAGCCAAGGGCACTGCACTATCACTGCTTTCCTTTTTTTCCACCCACACATTTATAAGTAGCTGCTCATTAAAATATCCTTAAATTGCCAAATTTGGGTGTGTCCTGGTGAGCCACCACCAACAACAACAAAAGGGAGATAGAGCCCAGTAAACCTCCCAGGCTCAGGCCTCAGGGTGTGTCCCACCTGGCATGGGTGTGTCCCAGCATGGTCCCTATTGAGGTGAAGTCTGGCCTTGCCATTTGTTATGTATAGTCACCATGCAATAAGGCGTTTACTGCAGGATGTTTCTTCCTTCTGAAAATGCTTTCAAATTTCTGGAGTGGCGAATGTGGCTAGGTCTAAAGCATGACCTAAGTTCGCCAAGCACACGCCCGTCTAGAGGGGCTACAAAATTCACATTTAACAGCCAGCAGGTAAAAGGAGCTCAGCTTCATTTATCCCTTGAAATATAAGCCAAGCATTTGCTGGGGATCAAAAACAAAGCCAACAGAAAAATAAAGGATGTTGATTTTGGGAAAACCCTGCCAGGAAAACAATGACAAAGATTGGCTACGGCTCTCAAATGTGGGAAGAGGCATTCCAGCCTGCTAGTGGCTAAATTGTAATCCAGCTGCCTTGATCTCTGATAATGATCATATAGCCCTTAGCTTCTACCCCTGGGATTGTAAAAACCTTGTGATTTAACGTTTATTTGTACCCATTTATCCGTTTTTTCAACTTTAGAAGTCTTGTGACCACTAAAGACAGCCCCTAATGTTTATTAATGAAGGGTCTTGGGTCAGCCCAGAACTAACCCTTCCCAAGTCCAAAGTCATCTTGATAATAGAGATGGGATCTAACCAAAGTGGGCCTGCCTGACAAGCGTAGTAGTTTAGACTGTAACCTACAGGTCACCTATACCTCATTATAATACAAAAATCACACCTGTCATCAGATCAAGGCTGCCATTTTCTTACATACATCCTGTGACTAAGCATGTAATCAATCTGCACAGGCTCAATAATTAGATCACCTCTAATTACATCATCTGGAGCCATATGCTCATTATTCTAAAACCTGCCCAACTTTTAAATCTATAAAACTATGAGAATTACTGCAGTTTGGAGAGAGAGATTTTGGGCCAATTGGCCATCTGATCTGCTACATGCCTAGTAATAACCTTTTTCTCTCTTTGAAACCTGATGTCTCAGGAATTGGTCATTTGAGCACATCAGGCAAAAGAGTCCACCACCTTTGTCTGGTAATACCTTTGAACCAAATGCTAGTGCTTTCCAATTTCCAAATCAGTCATAGTTTACAGCAATACAGGCTAGTCAACCTTTGATGGACCTATTCGGGGACCTTAGAGCTTCCAACATAGCAAGAGCCTGTGAGTCTCAAATTTCCTGAGGATCCATCCACATCATGGTCCACGCAGATGGCACTCTCTGGAGTTGTGCATTGTCAGCTTGAAGGCATCTGTGCTAACCCTGAACTCAGAGCAGTGGTTTACACAGGTAATAATTACAGCTACCAATTAATAACAGCAGTGATATGCAGCAAGGATCTACTAGGCACTATTGTGCCCAAAGCTTTGCATATATCACTTCTAATTCTTGCAATATTTCAGTGTGGCATACATACTTGAAGGTGACTCTCCATGACTCCTGATTTCTGGGGTTCCCATTCTCAAAGAATCCCCTCCTCTTGAGTGTGGGTGGAACCTATGGCTTGCTTCCAATCAATAGAACAGGGCAAAGAGGATGGGATGGCAGTCTTGTGATTCCATTATATTATATGGCAGGAGCAATGGGAAGTCTCATTGCAATTTTGCTGTTATATAAGACTTGCTCTTGCTGGCCTTGAAGAAGTAAGTGGCCATGTATGAGAGGGACTATGGAGAGGGCATGTGGGCAGGAACTGGGAGCAGCCCCTAGGAGGTAAAAGTGGCCCCTGGCCAACAGCCTGCAAGGAGCCAGAGTCTCAGATTCAGTCACAAGCAAAAGAATTGTGTCACCAGCAGACAAGCTTGGAGGCAGTTCCATCACCAGTGGAGCCTCCAGCGGAGAACTGAGCCCTGGTTGACACCTTGCTGTTAGCCCTACAAGAGGTCCCAAACCAGGCCCTGGCTCCTGACCCTCAGGGACTGGGAGATAACAAATGTGTGTTGTTTTTGGCTTCTAAATTTGTGATAATCTGTAATGCAGCTTAGAAAACTCATATCTTCAGTGAGGTCTAGATTCACATTGCCATTGCAGAAATGAGCAAATGGCAGCTTGGGATGGTTAAGGAAATTATCCAAGGTCACATCGCTAGTGAGTGGTGCACCTGGAGTTTGAATCCCATCCTGCTGAACCCCAAAGTCTGTAGGCTTCACCACAAAAGCACACCCCCACTGAAGAGAACTGACTCTCCCAATAACCCTGGAATTTGTTCCCTAGAGATCAAGCTGGAGGGAAGAGCCTCTACTGTCCTTGGTGCTTTGTGAACTCCTAGGACCTGCCTAACTTTCTAAAGACCAGATGGAACATGCAATTTATGCCCTGAGGAAGCAAGCAGAAGAGTTGGGAAGGGTTCTGGATTCAGGCACAAGAGAGGGGGTTCATGTTTATATTAGGGATGATCTTGGCCAAGTTGCTTAACCTCGTAGAAATCCTTTCCCTCACCGGTAATATGCATTACCACCCTTGATTACAATGCCACATGGGCCCATATGAATTTCCAGCTCCCATCGTCAGTAAAATCAGCAGGATTTCATTGAAGATGCCAGTGTTTCTTTTAAAACAAGCTTCATGGTACAGGACTTGCAAAGACGGATTTAGGAGAGAAGGCTCCAGACTTCAATTCCATGGTTTGAATCCCAGGTCTACCATTGATAAGCTGTGTAATGATGAGAAATTTACTATCCCTCCTGTACTTCAGTTTCTTCATCTATAAAAGGCAGTTAATGATAGTGTCTAGCCCACAGGGCAGGTTTGAGGAACAGATACATATAAACTGCATGATAAACGGGAATTGCTCAATAAGCATTAGTGTTGTTATGAAACATAGAAATGGGGTTTAAAAGGCGACGCCTTAAACTCAATGAGTAGTTGTCTCTTTCCACTCTTCCCCCTCATCCTCCTTTCACTCTGCCTTTTATTTAAACTAAGAGCCCAGTCTGCACATGTTGCATGCAAAGTACTTGTTTCTTGACCGAGAGTCCTGTGGTCCATGCTCACATATACTTCTGTGCTTGTGATTAATTATTTAAGCATAATATAAATGTGAAATTGCTGTTCCATAATGTCTGCATTTCAGTAGGTAGAGAGCAAGTTCTTCCTCTGGAAGGGCCACAGATCTCCCCAAAGGGGTGAGAATTTCAGAGATAAGCAGCCACCTTTTCCCTGAGAAGAGTGAGAGGGTTTGACAAAATAAATAAATAATTCATTTTTATGTTCCCGGTTACTTGTTCATTAAATGGTGCCTCTGGACACGGGGAAGGAATTTAACATGAAAGTTATGAATCAGGGTCCAGGCAGACATTTATTTAATTAACAACTAATTGGATTGGATTTTACATGGTTTTATCCTGTGTTTGGGAAGTCCTCCTGAGGTCAGGATTCCTAAGCATTAGCAGGCATCAGACTTACCTGGGTGGCTCATTAAAACGCAGATACCCGGGGTCAGGCGGTTGGATCTAATAGGAATGGGATGGAGTTCGGGAATCTGTACCTTCAATTCC
Source organism: Myrmecophaga tridactyla (assembly GCA_004026745.1). Taxonomy (NCBI): domain Eukaryota; kingdom Metazoa; phylum Chordata; class Mammalia; order Pilosa; family Myrmecophagidae; genus Myrmecophaga; species Myrmecophaga tridactyla. The sequence continues at coordinate 39,394 of PVIY010017831.1, forward strand.
TAGGTAACTCAATGTCTTGGTTTCCTAGAGCTGTTTTCAACAAAGCACCACGAACGGGTGGCTTAAAGCGACAAGAGATTTTCTGTCTCACAGTTCTAGTGGCCAGAAGTCTGAAATCAAAGTGTCCACAGAGCCATGCACCCTCTGAAACCGGGAAGGGAGTAGCCTCCCTTGCCTCTGGTGTTCGCCCTTCATCCTTGGCATTTCTTGGCTTGTGGGTGTGTCATTCAGCCTCCCCAGTCTCGCAGGATTCTGTATGTCTGCGATGTATTCTTCCTTTCTTATCAAGACATAAAGCCATATTGGACGGGGCCCACCCTAATCAAGATTGGCCTCATCTTAATTTATTACATCTTCAAAGATCCCATTTCCAAATAGGGTCACATTCTCAGGTCTGGTGTTAGGACTTGAACACACACACACATATATATATATATATGGGGGGAGGGGGATACAATTCGACCCACAGCGCTGCTAGAGGCTACCCTGAAACCACATTGAGAAACTCTGCCCTAGAGGGAGAGCCAAGACTCTTGGGTCCCTCTTCAGGTTGACATCATCTTTCCTTCCCCGGTATTTTTCCAGGACTCCGACAAATGATGAAGTCTTCCCCAGGGCACTCTTCTTAAGAGGCAGCAGAACGTCTGCTGCTGAGATTCAGGGAGCAGGAGCACTAAGGCTGGGAAGCATTTCCACCTGGGACGTTGAGGCTCGCACCAAAGCGATGGGAAGACTATTCATTACGTGGTACCCAGCCCCTACTTGAAGGAGAGCAGACTGTATCTGCAGTATGTTAACCTCTCTTGGGTATGGAAGTCAGGGAGGAGATCTGGGTTAAATCTTCCTGACTTTCATCGCAGGTGTGGGCTGCACTTAGGAAAATGGACACGATTAGCACCGAAATTAATTTTAGAGAAGAATATTTCTCCCAACTCGCTTCCTTTTGTACTTTTTAAAAAGGGGGAGATGGAAATGGATGTATTCCTAAAATGGAACACATCAAGGATAAAAGCAGGTTTGAATTTCTCTATGCAATACAGAGTTGCATTTGTGTTCAGAAGCTCTCTTTATTTCATGTATGATTCCATATGCTCTTTTCAGCAGAAAAGCCTCATCATCATGTGCAAAAGCCTCTCTTCATCGTGTTTGGCTACAGAGTTTTATCATAACTGCCAGGATGGACTTTGCACTGGGAGTCTGGACCAAGGATGTAGCTGACATTTTCTATTTAAATACAAATCAAGAATAGAGACTCAGGAAACCCCTCACTTGGAATCTTGACAAAGAAACAAACAATATCCATTTGCAAAAAGTAACAGTTGGAAAGACAGTAAGAATGTTAATTTCTGGGACCTGCTGATGGGTAAAATTTGAGATGAGATAGCTTTGGCTGAACAGAATTTATCTTGTATCATGGAAAGGTGATGCATAGAACGAGTAAAAGGCCAGAATTTTAGGGTGGTTGTTTTAAAAAAGTGAAGGAGGTCTTTGGAAGGAATTTTTAGTGGAAACTAATTTGTCCATCATGTGATGATATCAGGGTGGTGTAGCTATTTATATTCATCCTATGTGTTGTGCTTACTAATAATTTATCACTAGGTATGAATTAAAGGAAGCATTCTGGATAGTAAAAGCCAGCCTAATCTGGCTTGAATCCTGGGTCTTCTCTTGACACTAATTTGGAGGAACTAAATCTCAGTTTCTCGATTTGTAGACTGGAGAGAATACATATTCTACAATAGTCCTATCCACTGGGAAAACGATGTGAGCCATAAATGCAAGTCACGTATGTGATTTTAAATTTTCTACTAGCCACACTGAGAAAAAATTAAGGAACAGGTCAAATTAATTTTAATAATATATTTTCAAACCCAATATATGCAATGTATTATCAGTTTAACATTTAATCAATATACAAATTGTCAACAGATCTCTCTTCCATTCTAAGTTTCGGAAATCTGGTATGTTGTTTACACTTAGAGCACATCTCAGTTTGGACCAGAAATATTTCCAATCCTCAGAGCCTCATGTGGCCTGTGGCTACCATATAGGACAAGGCAGGTCTGACATAGCCCTTAGAATATTAAACAAGATCAAAGGATGTAAAATACTCTTGGCAGTACAGTAGTAGATCTAATGTTTATTGGTTATTGTTACTATTATTACTCTCAGCACTAATATGTGAAATGAACATGAAAAACACTTGAAAGCTTTCTCCAAGGGCAAATTTCAGTGTGGGCTTGTGGGTCCCTGACTAAACTTCTAATGGTTCAAGACAAAATTACTTACTCAAGAGCATGTGGTAAGTTTTCTATGAAAAGTTCTATGAAAGTTTGACTTTCCACTCCAATATGTGATAGTAGTGTTTATATCCTTATTTATAATGCTGTGTTATAACAAAGTAAATATATAACACACCATAAATATACAAGGCCTCAAAATTATCAGTCAGCAAATATTTTATTCCTTTTGTGTTTTAACTGACTTGAGAAAATGAATGGTCTAAAAACCAGCAGGAGAGTAAAGTCAGGGACCAGGCACAGACACACACTTGGCCTTAAAGGATGGGTAAGATTTGAAAGGGCAGAAAGAGTCCTGGAAGGACATCTAGCTTATGCAAGGGTTTCTAAGTAGGAATCAGCATGATCGTAGTAGGTGAGAGTACAGTCAGGAAAAGCTGTCAGAGGAGGAAAAGAAAACCTAGACTGGATTATAGGGTTGAAAAGGGGAAGGCCTTGAGTTTGGAGATAATACGTGTTTGATGTGTTTCTTAAAGTCGGGTATCTGTGTCACCTGTGGTATTAGAGATGACAGTAGAAGTGCAATTAAAAAACCAAAATTGTTGCTTATTTAATCAAATATGTCTTAGGGCGAAAAAAACATAGGTTATTGTCTTGATTGAGGCTTTGGTAATGGAATTATTTCTGAGCTAATCTGAAGAAAAATATCAAGGAAAAAATAATTAATGCAGTCTGTGGACTTGGTGAAAAGTGGGAGATGACATTTCAGTGACTTCCGTTTAGGAAGCTATTCATTTCCTTTGTTATACGTAGAGTGAATATAGCATCCCTGGGAAAAGAACAGCAGGTAGCTCCCTAGTCCAGTGACACCTGCGTAGAACAATTAAATGCTCTTCTTTGATGGAATTCAACAAGGTAGAGGAGCAGGGCTCACACCCAGCTACCAGGAAGAGAACAAGGGAGCGGGTCCCAGTTGGCTTCTCAAAGCTAGAGCTAAGCACGCGCGCTCTAACCTGGGGTTGGCCAAAGCAAGGCTCTGTCAGGATTAGCTGCCTCACCTTGGGCAAGTTCCTTCAGAACTCGGGTCTTACTCATAAGCCCCTGATGGACGGTCTGAGACCATGAGTGAGTGGATGAGGAAGGCAGAGTTTTCCGTGTGGGCTTGTTTCCTCCCTGGCAATTCCACATTCATGGGATAATCTACATATATTATCCTGTTTATTGCTCTAGCAGTCAACTCGGGAAGGGCTGTTTTGCTCCCTTTTTTTACAGAGCTAAAACTAAAGTCCAGGGAGATTCCATGACTTATCAAAAGTCCTCCAGTTCACAAGCAGTGGCGAGATTTGCACACAGGTCTCTGTGTACGTGACGAAGGCATAATCTCTGTCTTAGATTCCTGGGGCTGTCATAACAAATGACCACACACTGGGTGGCTTAAAACAACAGAAATGTGAGGTCTGAAGTCAAGGTGTCAGCAGGGCCATGTCCCATCTGATTCTGTAGGGGAGACCCCTTCCGGCCCCTTCTTGCTCCTGGAAGTTTGCAGGCAATCCTTGGCGTGGCTCGACTTGGAGATCCATTGCTCTTCTCTCTTCCTCTCCCATCTGCACATGGCCATCTCCTCTGTTTGTCTGTCCATCTTCAGTCGAGATTTTCTCATCTTATAAGGACACCAGTCACATCAGTCCAAGGACCCACCCTCCCCTAGTACTACCACTTTTAACATGCCTGATTCCATCTGTAACCATCCTATTTCCAAATAAGCTCACGTTCTGAGGTGCTACAGTTTAGGAATTAAACATTTCTCCTTGGGGGGCAAAATCCAACACATAACACCCTCTTTAGCTACTTTATCTCCTTCTCCTTCCTCTTCTACTTTTCTCTGACTCCTGGGCTCTAAATCAGACAAGTCAGAAAATTCACCTGTCAACACCATAAAGTTGTGTTGGGACACTCTGTACCCCAGAACTAAGAAGGTCGCTCCTATCCCTGAAATTATTATTATTATTATTATTATTTACTTCTTTACCATAATATGCAGCAAATATCCCACAGAGGACTAAATATGCTAAACTCAGCAAGGTGTTTTAGAAGGAAATTATGATCCAGCCTGGAATCAGAAATGCACTTATTACATTCATATTTCCTTCACAGTGGCACGCAGAGATTTCATTTCAAATATTTTAGCACTGGATAGATTAGAAATAAAACAAGAGATGGGTTTCTACCCCAGGCTGCAACACTATTTTTGCTTCATGTTTCTGGCCACGTCAAGTAGAGCATTCTCATAAAGTGCAATGCATACATTAGCTGGGGAGCATAAATCACCCATAATTATAATATCCTTCACCCCGAGAGGCCGTTAGTGTTTCCTTCATAAAAGTTATACAGTTAAAATCAGCACCTCGCTAATAGATTGGCCCTCCCTGAAAATCCAAGTCTGCCACATGCAGGGCCTGGAAGCAGGTGGGCAGGCCTGCTGTCTCTGTCGGTTTCAGACACAACAGCTTCCCACTTAACCACTGGCTGCCCAGAATTTCTGCAGAGGGGAGCGGGCCGGGGAGGCTGGGACCTGCAGGGATGGCCCTGCATGGAGAAAGAACCACCTGCCAAACCAAACCCCAGGACTGCTGAGTGGCAGACTCCCCGGGACCTCAGGGTTTGAGCATCTCTGGGGACAGGTTGGCGGTACTGCTGACTGCCATCCACGCCAGCAAAGGACAGCCACGAGCTGGTGCTGGCATGGCGTGAGGTGCCAGGCACTGAAAGAGCAAGAGGGCAGGGGCCGGTTCTCTGTGCCCTCGGGGTCTGATGGAGGAGGTCTGTGCCTTCTGTGCCAGGGTATTCTTTTTTCTTTGCATGGAATTCAACTGGTACCATTGGATTTTTTTTTTTTTGTAATGTGGTTCTATTATAGTTGCCATTTTAATGGTACAATTCAGTGACATTATTTACTTGTACCAAGTTGTGCTACCATTACCGCCTTCCATCACTAAAACTTTCTCATCACCCAAAATAGAATCTCTTTACCCGTTAAGCAATAACAACCCAACAAGCCCTCATTTCCCCAACTCCTGGTAATCTCTAACCTGTTTTCTGTCTCTATGATGATGTACTTGATGTTCTATCATTATACATATGTATATACAAGATGAGTTATCAGTCTACAGAAAAATCATGCTGAAAGTAAAGAGTTCTCATATACCATGTCTCTTATTTTTATTTTGTGTATGCATTTTTATTGTAAAAATATTTAAAGACATTTAAAGAAGCTGTCCCTCTCAACTCTAATCTCAGATCCCACTTGTATTCCAGAAGTAACCTTGCTTGTCTTTTCAGAAAATTTTCTATGCATCTGCACAACGTTAAAATATACAATATGGCAGGATTTTTAAAATATAGGACTATACCAGAGGATATTCTGTTATTTTCTTTATTCACGGAGCAGTCAGAGCTTAGAGATCTTTCCATGTCAGGGCATCTAGTCCTGCTTCATCATTCACTGATTTAACAGACATCTGAGTGTGTGCTATGTACCAGATCCAGTTATAAGCACTGGGGCATGGCAGTAAACAAAACAGACAAAAATCCCTCCCTCTTAGAACTTACATTCTAAAATGGGGAGCATATGACTTTCGTAATGCTGCCAGAATAAATTATCACCAACTGGGTGACTTGAAACATCAGAAATGTATTCTCTAAATTCTGGAGGCCAGAAGTCCAAAGTCAAGATATTGTGAGGGCGGGCCACGGTGGCTCAGCAGGCAAGAATGCGTGCCTGCCATGCCAGAGGACCCAGGTTCGTTTCCCGGTGCCTGCCCATGTAAAAAAAAATATTGTGAGGGCCATGTTTCTCTCTGATGGCACAAGGGAAGGATCCTTCCTTGCCTCTTCCTAGCTGATGACCCTCAGATTCCTTGGCTTGTAGACGTGTCACTCTGCCTCCATCATCACATGGCATTCTGCCTGTATGTCTCTATGTCCAAATTTCCCTCTCCTTACAAGGATAGTAGTCATTGGATTAGGGCCCACCATAATCCACTATGAACTCAATCTGATTACATCTCCAAAGACCCTATTTCCAAATGAGGTCACATTCATGAGTACCAGGATTAGACCTTGAGCATATCTTTTTGGAGGATGCAATTCAGCCCACAACAGGACAGACAATAAAAATAATAATAATTAAAATTTAATAAAACAGGGCAGGTTGGTAGGGAGGGCCAATGAGAGAACGGAGATTGCCATTCTAAAGTTGGGTGATGGAGAAAAGATCTAAAAGAGGTAAGGGCAGAAACCATGTGAATATGTGGGGGAAGAGGGTTCCAAGTGGAGAGGTCAAGTGCAATCGGGGAGGTTGCTGCTATGCTTGGGGAATAGCAAGACTTGTGTAGCTGGAACAAAGTAGGTAGGTAATGGGCTGTAGAAATATCTGCTACTCCTCTTATTAACACCTTGCTTTAGTGTGGTATCCTTGTTATAGCTGACAAAAGAATATCATAATTATACTGTTAACTGTAGTTCATAGCTTATAGGCTCACTGTGTTGCAGAGTCCGTTTTTTAAATTTTATTTCATTTTTTTCTAGTAATAGATATACAACCTAAGTTTTCCCCTTTTAGTACATTCAGATATAGAATTAAGTGCTATTAATTATGTTCACAGTTTTGTGCTACCATCATGATCTTTTCCTTAAATCAATTTATTTGAGAAAGGAAAAAAGAAATTTACAAGAATTTACTTAAAAGGAAAAATTGTATATCTTTTTTGTAAGTGGAAAGCAAAATTACTTGTCACAGGTACAAGGTACAATGAACATAATAAAGATAAAACAGTGTTATTAAAATCCAGCTAGGAAGAGTTGCCTGCCCAAGTTTCTGATTCTCCTTTCTCTAAGATTAGCAAGAATTTAAAAGGTGCAAAGATTTGCACCAAACATCTCTGTGATACAAAAAAGAAAACTGTCATCACTTTGATGATTTAGGGCTTGTTTTTCATTTTATTTATTTATTTATTTTTACATGGGCAGGCACAGGGAATCGAACCCGGGTGTCTCCAGCATAGCAGGTAAGAACTCTGCCACTGTGCCACTGTCGCAGCACCGAAGGCCTGCTTTATCAACATGAGGTCTTGGATCTCCTCTTCTACTTCTCACTCTCACTTTAGGAAACACAGTTGTTTTGGGATGAGCTTTGAACTCAGAAGCAGAATTTCTGAGTTCAAGTTGAAATTCTGCTGCTCCTTTGGGGGTGCTTGGGATAGCCACTTGGCTCCTTTGCCCTTAAAAGGATCCTCCACCCCCAACTTCTAAGGTTATTTTGAAAGTTTGGAGAAAATGCACAAACTTCAAATGTGGCTTATCATCTCATCAGACTTCTCTTAGGGTTCTTGTTTTTTCCTCCCATTTTCTGCCTGAGACACTTTTTTTTTTTGTCTCTGGAGTTCCAACAGAACCCTTCTGACATGCCCAATCTCTCCACATGTCCCCCCAAATTTCCAGCTGCCCAGGCTAGTCTGCATATACAGTGTTTCCTCTTTGGGCACTTGTGGCCTCCAGACGGAAGACTAATGAACAAGGAGGTCAACAAACCAAACAAGCAATGTCTTTTCTTTGAAGAGAAATCTATCTGCCTGTAGAGCACTAGGAGATATCAGGAATGCCTCATAAAGTTTGCTAAGCAAACAAAGTGAATCCTGCCCAAATATAATTAACAAAGGAGCCAGGCTAAAGGCAAACTCAGTCCCCTAGAGTGGTCAGAGCACACAGCCTCAATGCATTCCTTGTTTCCGATGAGTTTAAAGTTGATGGTCACAGGTAACAAGGAAAAAAAAAACTCAATTTTGGGGAAAGTAACACAAATAAGAGTAAAACCAATAATAGTCATTAGAATAACCACCAATTATCAGGTGTCTGCTATGTATCAGACTTTCTACTCCTCTATCTTCATTACAAGATTTCCATTTCCATTTTGTAGAATAGAAAACAGTCTCAGAGAGATTAAGTGTCTTTCCCAAGGCCAGACAGCTTCTAAGTAGCAAAGCCTGAATATAAACCCATGTCTGTCTGGACCCAATCTCATTATAGAGATTGACCATGTTCAGAGAGTATATGTCAGGCAGCATGATGGTTCCTTAAAGATGTCCATGTCCTAATTCCCAGAACCTGTGGATGTTATCCTGTATGGCAAAAGGAACTTAGTGGCCATGATTAAGTTTATTGAGATGGGAAGATGGTGGATTATCTGCCCTGGAACATATGACCCCAAATCCTTACAAGTGGGAAGCAGGAGAGCCAGAGAATATGACAGTGAAATCAGGGATCAGAGTCAGAGAGACATCGGAAGATGCCACAGTGCTGGCTCTGAAAATGGAAGCAGAAGCCATGAGCCAAGGAACGTGGGCAAAGGAACAGACTGTCCTGTCGAGCCCCCAGAAGAATGCAGCCCTACTGATGCTTTGATTTTAGCCCAGAAAGACCCATTTAAGACTTTTGACATCCAGAACTGAAAGACAATACATGTGTCATTTTAAGTTACTAAGTCTGTGGCAATATGTTATAGCAGCCATAGAAACCTTATACAGACAGGAAATATGAGCATGTTCAGAGGCAGAAGAATGGAGCCACTAAAGAGAGAACAGAGCATCTTACCAATTATTGTGGCAGCCGCACACTAACACGTAGCATGTGCCTGGAGCTGTTCCAAGTGCTTTGCATGTAGGAACTTTTAATTTCCTGCAGCATTCCTTTGAGGTTGGTTCCATAATCATCTTCTTTTACAGATGAGTTAACAAGGGTACTGAGTGATTGTCTGGGTACTGACTGAGTGATTGGCTAGAGACTGCAAGGTAAGTTAGGGAGTTAGGCAGGAAAATTAAACCACTCCTTCTGACTCCAAAGCCTGCCCTCTTCACTACCAAAGGACCCCTCCTGGAGATTTGGGGAGGCAAATTCCTGGAAGATATGCTGCATTAGTTTCCAAGGGCTGCCATAACATCTTACCACTCAGTAGATGGCTCAATATAAGAGAAATGCATTCTCCCACAGTTCAGGAGGCCATAAGCCCAAATTCAACGTGCCATGTTCC